>JAHBCN010013307.1:0-24824 GCA_019359885.1 Listronotus oregonensis | reverse complement strand
TTTCTTTATTTTTTAAATTTGTTACACAACTTTTGGGTTTTGTTACGTTTTCGTTTATTTTTTTTGTTTACCGAAACTTGGCAGATTTTTTCATGGTTAAAAGTTTTATTTAAAAAAAGGTTTTAAATACATTTAGGTTGTTTACAGAAACAGCTTTAAATTTTTTTCTTTTCTTTCTTTTATTATTTTTTTGATTCCGACCATTGAAACGATGTTTTTTTTAATTAAGGCTTTCCCGGAAATTTTTTAAACTTTTTTTTCAACTCGTTCCATTTTTTTTTTTAAACATACGGAAGGGAGGTAAAAACCCTTTGAAGTCAGGGATTCCCAAAAACACGCTTGGTAAAAAACAACACCCCCCATACAATGGTCGGAAGAAAAAAACTTTTCACAAAGAAACCCACGGGAAAAAAAAAGAAAATTTAAAGGAGCTGTAAAAATTTTAGAAAAACCAAAATGTATTTAGAAAACCCCAGTATTGATATTCCAAAATCTGGAAATTGTTGCGATCCGTGGAAAGTGGGTTGGGTTTGGGGGAACAAAGGGATAGTATATAATTAGTTTTTAAAAATAGTTTTAAGTTATCATTTGGAAAACGATTGGAGATACATGTCCCACCGAAACGTTGTGTAACAATTAACAAATAATTACAATAGAAATCCAAGATTTTTGTGTCATTGAAAGTGCTATTTTATTTTTAACATTACTGGTTTTCTAAAAAATTAAATAAGTTACTTTTTAAAAAAAGGTTAACTATAAGGCCAATACATCATGTTTTTAATGGCCCAATATTTTGTAATAAACAAATAATTGCAGCAAGGAACTCTAAAAATATGACTAATATCGTTAGTATGCTTAAAAGGCCCCTCCGTTCGCTTCCAAACTCAAACAAAATTGTAGGTATCCATATTTTTTGATCAGTCATTTAAACACAATGTTGGAATTGCAAAGCACTAAGATAAAAAATCATTTATAGTGCTTCAAAAAAAGAAAACACTTGGATTAAGGTATATCACTTGTTTCACGCTTTAAAAACACTAATAAAAAAAAATTTTTTTATAGTGCCCACAAAAAAAAATCATTTGGATTAAGGTATAGGTACTACAAAAGTTTTACAAAAATAGAGCCCTTTTTTTCTATTTTTTTTGTTTACTTTTAATATTATTAAAAAAAAAATTTTTTGTTAAAATAAATGTTTTTTTTCCCGTTTTCCCAATTATGCTAATTACAAGAAGTTTAGTATCCGCAACAATTTTAACCTAAGGTAATACATTTCGCGTCAGTTTTGCTCGAAAATTAGGGCAATTTTAAAAGTTTTCAAATTAAGACAGCAAAAATATATAGAACCTTAAAGCCCCTAAGTGTTGAAAAAAATTACTTTTAAACAATTTTTTAAAGCTTCTGTGTTGATTTATTAAGTTTTTTCGGTAACATAAAATTGTTTGAATAGTTTTTTTAAATTTTATTTAGTTTTAATTTTCCTTATGAAAAGTACCAAAATCTTATGTTTAGGATTATTTTCTTAACTCGATAATTTAAAAAATCCTTACAGCGACTAATTTTTCCACCATTAAAATGGTGTATAATTTAGGTTTTTTAAAATAGTTTCCAAAAGTTATCTTTGTAGGCTTGCAATGGAAACAAATCTATCATACACCGAATTTGGAAAAAAATGAAATATAATATTTTTAATGGGTTTGCCAAAATTTTTATGGGATTTGTTGGTCCTTTACCCCATCAAAGGCACCGTATGTAATAAAAACACTTTAATATCTAATAAACTTAAAGTTCCCCTTGCACAAAAAAAAATCACAACCTAAGTAGTATGCAAATTATAAAGTTTAATTCCGTAAATTTTTTTTGCCGAATAAATTTTTAAAAAAATCATTCAAACCAACTGAAATTATAAAAATTAATATTTAATGTTATTTAATTTCAAAAGTGTTTGTAATTGACTGATTGTTCAACCTACTGGTACCCGGGATAGTATTCACATTTCTACAGTTTAAATGTTTACATTTTTTATTTTATAGTGACTTTTTTATTAAAACGTTTTTTAAAGGTCCCAAAAAATAATTCAACTTTACTTATAATCTCACTTTTGATTTTTTTACATGATATTCAAGGAGCTATTTTAATACTTTTTGTAAGCAGCCAGATAAATCGGATGGACCAAACATCCCCCCAGACAAAATAGGCATAATTGTTTACGCTTTGGTACGGTTGGCATATTATGTCAAAACTTTATTTTTCAACTTTCCTTTATTAGAAAAGTGATGTTTTTAAAGCACGTAAATGCCTTTTAATTTTTAATTCTATAACTCAGCAAAGTATATTCGAATGTTTCCCATAAAAAGCGCCCATTGTTGCAAAGTCGCAACTACACCGGTGAATGCGCGTAAAAACGGGTCACTAAACCTACTTATAGCTCCCGTTTTTCTGTCATTTTCTCACAAGTCACAAAGCTACACAAAAAGTCAAATTTGTTGGATACTTAATTTCCTACAAAGAGGTTCCAAAATTGCACGCTTGGACCAACAGTTCTCGAAAGATTTGCCCTTTAATTAATTTTACTATGAGATTTTCACAAATTATAATTTGTAGTATTAGTATAAGTAATAAAACATCAAAGTACAACATTTCGAGAACTGTTGGTCTTAGCGATTCGATAATTAAGACATTTTTTGTAGGAAATTATATTTCCAACAACTTTTTCTTCTTTTTTTTGTGTAGCTCTTGTCATTTATGAGAAAATGACAAAAAAACAAGAATTTTATGAAAAAATTAGATTTAGTGACCCGTACTACCTCGCCGGTGTGAGTTGCGACTTTGCCGCAATGGACACTTTTGTAGAGCATTCAATTCTCAAAAAATCCCGTCTTTGGGCAAGACGATAACATAAAATGCTGCTGAGTTATAGAAATTTAAAAAAAAAAAGGATCAAAGTTTACGTGCTTTTTAAATGGAAAATCTTCACACGCTTTGGGCGAGTACTAAATATTAATATTAAGGCTGAAACTTTTAGGAATTTTTTGGGGGTATTTCCAACAAAATTTTACAATGGGACCGAAAAAAAAAAATATTTGCAAAAAAACAAAAAATAAATCTAATATATTTATATTAGGGTGATTTATATTATATTTATATATATTAAGTTATTAGATAAAAAGTTTATAAACTATATTTTTATTAAGCCAAACCCTTCCGAAAGATGTATAATTTTTTGTATGATTTTTTTTTCTTTTCACCGAATAATGACCTCGCGCTCATAATCACAGGGACACTTTATGTGTGTCTGGGGGGTGACCCATTCGATTGGTCTGGGTGCTTACCAAGAGTATTGAAATAGTTCCCTGAATATTATGTATAAGAATCAAGACTGAGAATATCAGTAAAGTTACCTTATTTTTTGGGAGCTTCTTTTTTATCTTTATGACAGCTCACGAAGGATTATTATAGATGTATATTATATCCTACGCATTATATATACATATATAGACCTAAGTACCAAAGTACCGTGAGTGCCGGGTTTTCCGGTGTTTAACCCATTTCTTCCCAGTTGTTCCGTCAACGTTGTCCAAGCACTGAAACATGCAAATATTGCATTTCACACCTTGTGACAACGCGGTAGTGCCACCACGGACGTTATTTTTAAATAACTACTACCTAAAAGTGTTCTCCGTACTGGGAATCGAACCTCGGATCGACGGGCCCGCGGTCCGAAACTTTGACCACTACGCTACCGGAGAAACAAAGCGTTCAGTAAAGTTACCGCCGACGGAAAGTGTTCCAGAATTGATTAATAATTTCTACCTAAATTCTCTAAAACATACGTAAAAATCAGCACCAAGACTTTAAGAAAAGTTATTACTATTTTTACCTACTTTAGCACATTGGCAGTCGGAACAAGCTAGCAGCTACGCATACACTCAAAGTACAGACTTACACTACTTAATCGCATACATTTGGTTTCTAAAAAAAATAAGTAACGTCTGGTGGTCCTGGGATCTTGGACTATTGGTCTAATAGTGGACAACGAAATGCAATACCCTGTATGGTTTAAGAGTTAAAGATATAATAAATAATAACAGTTACTAAGTATTTGGCATAGTCATTACTATAAAGGTTAAACGTGTAGGTAATAACATTAACTATAGGGCGCACCTTTTCAAATTTCAAACTAACATCAAACATAATGGTAAATATCCATATTTAATGAATACTGCCTTTCACCACGATAAAGCGTCCAAAATAATTCTCTTACCAGCTAGCTAAACTCATAAATCCGGGCATTCCACTCTTTAATAAAAAAGCGATTGAGGGTTATGTTCGGCAGTTGACCGCCTCATCAAGCACAAAAGGCCGAAGAAAAGGCCGATATTTCGATCATTCAATTCAGACCTTCTTTATTATGTTATTAAAAGCAAACACCCCGCAGACACGAACTAAAGCAGAGCTGTATTAAAAATAATGTTTATTGGTTGTAATATTTAAAAATTAGTGGATTTTTTTTGTAATATATTTCTTAATCAATAGCAGTATTCTTAATAGTGCATTTACGCTACATATTAGGTTCGGGAAAAAGGACGCGGAGACGGTGGGGTATATTCAACAAAACTCCCACTACCACAATTTTCGTATAGCCGTATTAAAAATATTATATTTTATTTAGGTTCTTCCCAAATTTTATGTATCGATACGATGTTGTTTCCGATTGCAGTCACAGGAGATAACGTTTTTCGGTAACTATTTTTCACTTAAAAGCATACATTATGTATTTAAATGTAAGAAATAATTCATGCGCTCTGTTAAAAACGGATTTTTTAAATATGAGTCGAGCTAAGAGAAAAATAGTATCTAAACAACCGATTTTTAGGTGACTTTCACTCAAAGGAATAATAAAACTAAATCCAAATTTAAGAAACTATTACAGCAGAAGCCTAGATTTAAGTGTTGGCTTTCATATATTTTTAAAAAAATTTTTTTGGAAAAAACCCTTTTTAAACCCTTTTAAGGGGTTTAAAAAAAAATTTGCGTTCTGGGAAATTTAAAATTGTAGCAAAATCTACAATATTTTGTGATATGATGATTATCGCTCTTCAGGTCGAAGGGACCTAGAGTAAAATTTTATATAGATGTTTAGTTAAAAATTAATGACCATAAAACAACTTGCCTTTATCAAAATAATTTTACAAAATTGTTAAATTAAAAAACCTAGATGTTAAGTTTTTGTGGCGCTAAATGCACGCTCTCGTTGAGGTTTATTTTTTAGATTTTTTCAATATTTGTTTTAAGCTTTAGAGCTCTTAATAAAAATAAACTGGTGTCACCACCAAACTTCTAAACCTGTCGCCGGAGATTTTGTGACATTTACATAATTATATTAATTTATATATTTAACATTATAACACGGCTTACTTGCTGTGATTATAATATTACGCCCAAAAAACAACCCTGTCCTTTACTACGCCTTCGAGCGTAGGAACATCCAACAAGGAACATAACAGGGTTATATTTTGTATTTCTTTAATTAGAATCTTGGAAAATAATTTGCATTAAAACAAAAGAAATACATAAAAGTAACGTTTTTTTAATGGGACACCTTATTTATTTCTTCATTTTCGAAAGCGTGTTTTGTAATAAATATTAATATTAACTATGTACAGGGTCTTTGATTATATTTACGTGGCATCTGGAGCCTTTATTTTTGAAGATAGAAAAAAATGTTTTATATAAAAATTGTAGGTTTTTTTCCATATTAGCTTCTAAAATTATCAGTAAAAAATGGCATTAAAAAAATTAAAAAATATGAGCAACTTCAACTTTTTTAAAAGAAACATCCTGTATAGTAGGGCTGATTGATTGATTGATAAAATAAATACACAAGTTGAGGTTTTGTCCGCCTCGACACTGCAGCCTACAGGGCTTGTTGAATCTCTTGTGTATTTGTTTCAGTTAAAAAGGTTTGACACCTTAGACAGGTGTAGTGCCCTTTTACTGTTCTTTTCTCCAGCCTCCTGGTGATTAGTGTCCACCATGAGGTTTTGATTTGTTCTCCAGTATGTAAGTGCAGGGCACTCATATATGATGTGAGAGGCTGTCTCTTCCTCTTCGCCACATAGTCTGCAAATGGGTTCTTCTCTATAGATGCCCATAGTGTGCATAGGTTTTCTTAGGGTGCAGTGTCCGGTTATTAATCCTGTCACTATTCTAATCTGATTCCTATTTAGTTTTAGTAATTCACTTGTCAATGCTTTCGATGATGAGTCCAACATTGATTTACTGTGATTTTGTCTTGGAATGTGGTTTCAGTATGACTGATGTTGTGTTTAAATCCACCGAGTCATGTAGCCACGAACCGAGGCTTTTGGTATTCCAAAAACAGGTTCAGGACCCACAAACATTGCTGCGGAGCCTCGCCTGGCCAGGGAGTCTGCACTTTCATTGCCCTGTATTCCCCTGTGTGTCAATTAATCAATCAATCAATCAATCAATCAATAGTAGGGCTACAAAAAAAGATCTTGATGAATATATTTTTTAATATAATATTTAAACATGCTTTATAATATTTTTTATTTTAATTAAACATCTCCAAAAGGGAATATATTAGGAAATACAATTTTAATGCCCTTAAAAAAATGCGTAACTCAGCCCAATGTGGAGTAAAACCTTTAATCCTTCTTGGAATTAGGACTAATTAGATTATGGGCTTTATTAACAGATTGCATTGTAGTCAAAATCTATGCAGATAATTGGAAAGAAATTAAGTTTCTAACTAGCAATTTGCCAACTACAAACACATTAACGTTGTTTTAGGTATAGAAATTAGTTAATTTAGAAACTACGTCCCCTTAATTACCGAACAACGACGTAATAATGTCGAATATAACTCGTGTTAAAATAAAACGTTTTACTGACCTTCGTTTAAAGTACTTTTGCCAGATAGGCAAACGAGTCCTAAAAACGTTGATCTAAGACTTTAATTGGGGCAAAACGTTTTAACAACAAAGAGATTAAATAATTAAATTAACTAAAAGGAATTTATTTTATTCGTTAAATATCCAACGTTGTGGTAACGTTCCGTTAAGAGGTAAACTAAAGGTAATATATATATATATATATATATATATATATATATATATATATATATATATATATATATATATATATATATATATATATATATATATATATATATATATATTTATATATATAAATATATATATATATATATATATATATATATATATATATATATATATATATATATATATATATATATATATATATATATATATATAAATATATATATATATATATATATATATATATATATATATATATATATATATATATATATATATATATATATATATATATATATATATATATATATTTGACAGTAAACTGAAGTGCCTTGCTATTTTTTGGTCCAAAAGTTTAAGTTGTTCGATACTAAATTGACTTTTTACAATAAATAATTAAATCTTTAAGGTGCTCGCCCATTTGCGCGACGCGGCACGAGGACACGCGATGCGACGCGGCCGGTTTGTCCGCCCACTGGGTGAGGCAAAAAAAAATTAACGTTTAAATCAGAATCCACCAAGCCATTTTTTTATTTAGATTAATTAAAATAATAATAATAAAATACAAATGTAACAAAAATAACAACAAATGAACAAATGCAGTGGTAACAGAACAGAGCAACATGTGAGATTCTTCACGATGATACCAGGCCGTGAGACTCGAATGCCACGCGACATTGTCGCTTACTTGTTGTCCTTACTTGTCTCGTTGCGTTGCCTAGATGGGCGGGCTTCAGTTTGATTACATGCAAGGTATTCCTGATGCATTTGATCGCGTCGCATCGCGCCGCGACGCACTAGTGGGCGAGCACCATTATTAATAAAGTATTTTAAGTAAGGTAAATTAAGAAATAGTTTTCTTGTCGTACTGATTTTATTAACGTAAAATTTTTAGTTAATAATATGGCTATTTTTTAAACACTGGATAATATATGTGACAGTGTTATCGTGTTTTCATAGAGGGCGCCGGTGTCGACCGATCGCAAACCTATTAAAGTATATCAAGCAACGTGGAAACAACTACGCGTTACTGTCTACAGTCAATAGCACAACGTTATTAAAAGCCATAATGATTGACTAGTTTTTTGCAAAACTAGGCTGTAATGAAGTTGCAGTAAGGTTAATAATGCAACTGCGGTATAATTAAAAAAAAAACTTTTATAAATACGCCGTGATAACGTAAAACCTGGTAAACTACTACTAGTATTCAATTAATTTAAATTTAAAGAGCACAATTGAAAATTTTCTTCGGGAGAAACAAAGTAGAGGTGTATTAAAGATACTTGTAGCACATACAGCATTTACACTAACCAACGTAAACAGGTCAGATTTAGATTATGGCCGCAACGGGAGAAATTTAGGTGCTATACCTGATTCCTTGGGCCGAGATGGGCACCGATGATAGACCTTAAAACTCTGGCGGCATCACAACATTGTAGAATTCCCTAGAGTAATTAAAAATAATACATTTTAGACTAAATTTTTTAGCCAGATATACGAAGAACTATGCTTCACAAAGTTCATTTTCTTTGAGTTACAAATACTTGGTAAATTTTTTCTTAGTCCGATCCATGTCCAAATAGTAGTCTATCATACGTTCCGGCTCAAAATATAATAATTACCGCCGAGTTTATGGCCATTCATCGAAGTAATCATGTAAAACAGTCTAGGTAAGAAGACGTAACGTCTTTATAATCGAACCGTGGCAGAGAGGTGAAGAAAAAAGTCGATCCTCCTTCCAGTATCGGTCGGTGAAGCGGCTCACAACACGTCTCAGTTTCCATCATGACCGGAGTTGATTACTTCTCTCTTGACGCGGTAAGGGGCTTCTGCGTGAACAGTTTGCACGATAGGCGCATTAATATTTTATTTGGTTTGTGCCTTTATTAATATTCTGGCTTTTATGTGGTAAATTTGCTTTATAAATTAAAATGTGCAATATTAACTTCCATAGTAAATAAAAAGAAATAAATGATTCAGTTGCCTTCTAAAAAACTTTAATAAATTTAATAGTTGGTTTTCATGGTACAAATACGAATAAAAAGCCTTTGTAACAAAAGGAAATACGATGGATATAGGGTTTTAGGCCCGGGATCGCAAAATCCCGGTATCCTGGTTTGTTTTTAGTCCCGAAAGTCCCGGGATTGAGGTATGGCAATCTCGAAAATCTCGATAATCCCGATTTTTCTTTAATCATAATATTTTAAACTGTTTTGGATAGATCTTGTGTACAATTACATTATTCTTTATCGGCGGTTTTTACTTATAATACGCTTTAATACTCTTAACGGAATTAAAAAAGAAATATCAGTTAATGAGCATAGTTAAGTGGTTAATATTTACAACAGTGTTACAAATATTTATCTACTGATAGTATCACCTAAAGAGAGCCTTTTCTTCGGCAGTCACATTTACTACCAAACTTAGATTGCGCTTAGGTGACTTATCTTTGGATACATTTTTCTTCTTCTAATCTGTACACTCTGTATGTATCCCAGATAAGGAAGTTTGAACGTATATGGAAGTCCAATGCTATAGCCTATTCGATCAAAAAATGTCCAGCTCACTATGAAAATAACTCAGAGTAGGCCCCGCCGAATTCTGCGCAATAACAATATTCCACGAAATATTTTAATGTGTTGCTTACTTACACACTGATAAATCAGTGTGTAGTTATGCAACACATTATACTTTTATAAGAGTAAGAATTTCATGTTTCGTTGTGGTTTCGTCATTTTTGTTATGGTTTGCACCGTATTAATTTCGATTGTTTTGCTTTGTGTGATTATATTTTGAAGTTGCAGAAGTTTTTTGGATTAATAAAAACCTTCTTATTTTAGTGATTAGTGTTTATTAAATTGTGACTATAATTTTGTATTTATTGTTACTTATAATATCGTAACAAAATGCCTAGAGGTTGTATGGTTTTGTCTTGCAAATCCAAGGGTAACATACCCGGCATTTTTTACTTTAGGTAAGTATTTCTTTTATTTAAATAAGGTGCTTCTTATGAGACTCAACGTTAGCAAACCGAATAAATAGTATTATATCAAATATGAATAATAGAAAATGAAAGATTTATAAGAAATAGCAGTAAGGAAAGTAAGGCAATCTTAACTATCTTTTAGATTTTAGATGAATACCATAATGTTTGTGTATTTCTTTGGATCATTAAAAAGGTTTACATTTGGGTACTGGTAATTTTTTGGTTTTTCTGTATTTGTTTAAAAAGAAATTAGATTTTTGGTTTCTCAATCTCTTATGTAAAAAATTCTATACTTCTTGTTAAATTTGTTTATGTTACCTGCATGAGGTGACACTATTTTATTGTAGGGGAACTTGCGCTCTTTTATAGGTATTCTCACGGACCGGCTTAAAGGAGTTAGCCAATACTATTGCCCCTCTGGCATCTACCAACAGAGGAACACGTAGTGCCACTTTTATGTATTCTTTTTTAGTTTAACTTGGGAGGGCCTATTCTTTCTGCTTTGTTCGCTTCTTTATCCCTGGAATGTCCAGAGAGAGTATGAAACCGCTGGTGCGGCAGACCGAGCGTCTGCCCTGTCTTAAACGCTTCATTAACAATTAAAAAAAAAACGTTTTAAAGTAAAATAAGCCTAAAATATTCAATAAGAACTAGTACATAAAGGTTCGAACTTTAATTAAAACACTTGGTAGATTTTTGTAACTTGTTAAAAAATATATTTAAAAAAATAGGACCGCTTTTCGCGTGGGCGACATCTTAAACCTTATTATAAAGTGTCTCGCGAAAGTACTTATACGGTGTGTTTACTTAAGTTGGAACCATATAAAAACTTTTTTATTATTAAGTTTACGAAAAAAAGTTATTCTGTATAAAAAGTTCTGCATGGTCCAAAACTTAAAATGCAATAAATAAATATCTATATTTAGCATGAAAATTTGGGATTGGTGGTTATTTAGCAATTCTGTATTAATTGTTCTGACTTAATACAATTTAACGTAATCTGGGATGCACTGACATAATATATTTGACATTGTGTGTCAGAGTGAGTTCGTATTTGTAAAATTACAGTAAAAATGGCAAATTTACTAAATCGTAAAAAAAAAGATAAATTAGTAAATAATTACCAAACCTAAATTTTTATGCTTAAAAGCTCTAATTACATATTTAAATATAACTTTTAATTCAATATAACTTTACTTCATAACATTTTTCTGTGTTGTAAAAAATAAAGGTACTTTACTCTTGAGTAAAATTTATATTTTTTGACAAGCCTCGTATACGGTTTAAAAAAATTGATAACTAATGGTTGCATTTTAAGTTTTGGACCATGCAGAACTTTTATAAAAAAAATTTTTTTCGTAAACTTAATAATAAAAAAGTTTTCCATATGGTTTTAACTTAAGTAGACACTGTAAAAACCCTAGGGTTTCGCCATGTTAATTAAATCTTTTTTCTATTTCCTAATTTGATTAGCAAATACTTAAAATAAATACGAAACTCTTTTTATAAAAACGAAAAAAAAAAATGGGACGCTTTCAAAATCGAACCAATAAATATGGTATTTTATTGGGAAAATGGTAATTTCTTGTCGTATCTCATCTGTTTTAATTAACATCATTTTTAAATTTTTTTTTCAGGTTTCAGATTTTAGAAAAAAAAGCACCAATTGCTATACCTGCACTTACACAGAAAAGGTGTATTATTATTGTATTGTGTGTAATAATAATATCAAAGTATTATTCATAATATTTTTGTCCCAGTGGTGAAAAAATACAAAGTAAAATACAAATCTATCCATCCGTGCAGTTTTGTCGTTATAATAGAGTTATAAGAGTATAATTTTCGTTCCCCATTCCCCTTCAGGTAACTTTTTAGTCGGGGTTATTAACATATTTTGTAAGCTCTTAATGTTATGAAACGTGCGTAGCTATGGGCTTGCTACGATTACCTTTGAAGTTGAATTACTTTTTTTCCTTTGCTGGAGCCACGTAGAGTTAACTGATATCGACGATAAATAATGAAGACATTTACTATTACATTACATCGAGTGCATTTACATCGACAAATTAAAATCGCTTTAATGCAAACAACCTTTAAAATAAATGTAACTTTTTAAATAGTTTTTCCTCCAGTTTAAGAAATTACGAAGACTGAATGACTGACTCATTGACTTATCAAATTATGGGGCACTTCCCGACAGGGAAGAAACTTAAAATTTGTTATGGAAGTAGATTTTAGGACACAAGTAAAGAAAAAAATAATGAAAACACCGTATTTTTACTTGCAAGCTATTTCGAACTGTTTTTTGGTGCGCTTTGACGCATGCGCGGACTTAAAAAAGTTTCGTGACGGTACGAAAATTAGAAAACGTTGGATCGCTTTGCGGATCGTTTTCAGGACTGTCAAATAAAAAGGTCAAATGTCTTTGTATTTTTTGTTTTGAATATATAACCCTACTTTTCTACTTATTATTTTTGTGATTAGAGTTAGCAAATATTACTTATAATATTGTCAGTCTATCTTTAAAGGTAATTAAATTTAATGATGGGCTTGGGAGGTGTAAAAATTAATGCTTTTGAATGATTAAACAAGCGAGGAAATAGGAAATGCTAAAGCACGATGCACGCTAGTCGCTAAATCACAGTAAACATATGAAGATGAAAGATAAAACAGCTATTAAAAATCAAAAATCCAGTGCCAAGATGCTCAATGCGCAAGTCAACCCAAACAGTTTTCAATTTAGGCCATGTATCGGAATTACCGTTCTGAAACCGTTACATAAACGATCCCAAGTTTTGTTGGTACACAAACAGGATCGTCCGATAACCGTCACGTCTCTGTTGGAACGCACTTTAATCACTGCGCATGAGCGTGATCGTTCAGGGGACGGTTCTTCGACGTGTTGGAACAAACCTTACATATTAGGAATGCTGAATTAAGAGTTTAAACGCCAGTGAATGAATGCTTTAAATGTGGGATTTTTTTGCTATTGAGCTTCATTTTAACGGTTGCAATATCATGAATTTTTACTATACTTTGCTGCAATTTTTATGCCATTCCACGAACGCACACCTATGCAGGATAAATGTATCATTAAAAGGCACCAGGACTAAACTACCGCTTCCAGATCGGAGTAAGTAGTAACAATCCGCTTGAAGAATTCATCTGGTACACAGATGAATCCAAAACCGAGCAGGGAACTGAAGCGGGCGTGTACAGTAAAATGAGGAAAGCACAATTCTCCATTCCACTAGGAACACACAGTTCTGTATTTCAAACGGAAGCATAAGCTTTACTGCACTGTACAAAAGAAAATAACAGGAGGGCTTAAAAAATAAGCGGATCTGCATAATAACAGACAGCCAGGCATCACTAGGGGCACCAGCAAATTCCAAGGTAACGTCTCAGCTGACATGGAAGTCCTAGGAGAATGCAACAGGGTACTGTGAGCACCGGAACATAATAGAAAGCAACATTAAAGCGGATGAGCTAGCGAGACAGGGGTCATCCACTCCATACTTTGGACCAGAACCTGCCCTTGAAGTGACCAAAACCACAGCACGAGGGCAAACTAGGGAATGGTTTCGAAACAAACACGAGAAAAAAGAACGAAAGAACTACTTAGACAGTGTAGAAAAAGACTTCGCATAACAGTAGGGCTACTAAGAGGGCACGATAACCTAAGAGGACACCTATACGTTGCAGAATGTGCGATAAAGGGGAAAAAACAGCCTACCACAATATGTGTAAATGTAGCGTTGAATCACAAAGATAGGTAATATTTTTGGCAACCAGTAAAAATGAGCCCAATAGAAATATATATAACCAACCAGTCTCGGGTTATACAGACGTGGAAGCGAAATAAGACTAGTGGGAGTAGATTGTATAAAGAAAATGGGAGATTAAGCACAAAAAGCCCAGGTAGCTGCGCTGCCTTCGGTAGTTAATCTAGACGGCTCCCAGGAAAAAAAGACTACGGCTTTGGATTATCGGAATAAACGCAGTCAATATCGCATTTACGATTAGATTATTATGTTTCCACGTTGCTCTTCTTTTTTTTCTCATCGAAATAAACATCTAACTTTGATCTTGATTTTGATTCGGTGTTTTTTGTTATTTAACCTTTTTTCACTGAACCGTTTTAAATCATAACTAAATAGAATAAAACTTGGTTTAAATAACTCTTTGTATGTTTATTCGTCCATTACGTTCCTAAATAATTTCTATAAAAAGCGTAGCAGATTCTATAATGAAAATCTATAAGTTTATTGCATTTATTTTCATTTACTTTTAAGAAATTTATGTGTGATAGTGTGTGAAGAAGTAAAATAAATAGCTGAAATGCGAACCCACAAAAAGACAATGTTGTGTCAAAGTCTAGCTGTTATTACTTCTTTTAATATGTACTAGTAAAAGTGAAGCACGAGTCCAAAATTTCGAGGATCTCTGGTTTATACCTATCAAAGTTTTTATAATTTAAAAAGTTTTAACAAATACTTTTTAACATTAATCTGTGCTCAATGTGGCATGATAAACAGTATAATTTAACATTTACTGATATTAGAATACTTTTTCAGATGATAGATCTGCCTGTATAATTGGCAAAAAATCAACCGCCCAATCAAATTAAAAATTCCGCCGCTTGAACACATATCAATTCGGCTTCCAAAAAAAGAACAGTTTCCGACCGTTTCGATATGCCATCGTTATGCTTTATCTGAAAAATTGCCATATTGTGGGTTTTGGGGGATTCAATACATAAAAAAATGCCGCGGGTAATTAGAATTCACCTCCACAGAAGGGTATTGCCCATTTTTTATTTTTGATTTAAATGGATTATTGATTGATATGTTTGGTATTCGTTGTATTATTTAAATTTATAAATACTTTTTAACTTAGGCAGTGTTAAGATGTTGCAGAAACTAGTGAGATATTTTTTCATAAAGGTTACAATAACAGGGTGGCGCAAAATAAACGTTAAGATTTAAATGTTTTACAATTTTTTTTAATTAATACTTTATTTTTTCTTTTGTTTTAAAAATTTGTAAAGAAGACTTGAGGAATTTAAAATAAAGCAATACACGATAAAACAAAGCAGGAAAATTATTGAATTTTATTTATTAAACGGAATGTCAGTTATTCTGAGGCAGCATGCATATCGCTGACATTTTAATGTGCAGGTTGGACCCTCAGCGCTAACAATAGTAAAAAACCTTTCTGGTGCTGGATGTCTACGTACAGCGGCAGCGTGGACCAGTAAAAATATTAAACGTGTACGGAAGAGGGTGGAAGAGAGACTTGAAACATGAACGAGGAGACGTTCTGCACAACTATGGTGATCAAAGAGGTTTCTTTGAGGAATTATGGCTACATTGCACATGTTTTTCCATAAAATAAAGCTGGTTTAAGAAATAAGGCCGACAGACTACCAGCAAGTGCTTGATTATGGTGATGCGTTACAGCAAAAAACTAGAGACAATCGCGATTTCAGACGCCTCCAGACTTTGGGCTATTTAACGGAAAGAGTCTAAGTTAATAAGCCACAAACCATTCCTGACCTAAGGCATGACATTTACACTAGAATCCGTGCCATAACACCTGAAGTTTTGCGAAAAGTCATAAAACATGTGTTGGCAAGGGCACAACTTTGTAAAGCAAAAAATGTGCGATATCTGGGAGACATTATTTTTTACGTTTAGGCATAAATTATTTTCCATATACAGGCTGCATTTTCATAAACTATTGGTCAAAATATAGAAAAGTTATACAGCATTTAAATCATAACGTTCATTTTGCGCCATCCTGTATAATGGTAGTCGAGAAAAAAAAGACTACAGGGAAATAATCTTATGTACGATTAATATAAAATAGTTTTAAATTAATAAATTAACACGTTTAGGCATTGATTTGGTAAGGAAGTCTATCACCCATTCTCTAACTCAGGTCTAACACTGAAAAAGTCTCAACTCAAGCCAACTATTAAAATATCTAATTACAAAATACAATTTATAACATTAAACTCAAGTATTTTTATAGTTAACTCTAGTTGGAAATAAAAATTAATTTTTAAAAATTTTATTATAATGAGGTCCAGAGATTTGCAATAAAATGGTTTTTATTTTTCTTTTTCGAAAACGAAGCAAAATAAAAAAATATCAGAAAACAAAAAAGTTGTACTGCTAGTTGCTTAATTTAAGGAAATATAAAATTTTTAAAAAAGTCAGTGGCGTACATTTTTTTTTCAATGACTATCGATAGGATGTCCCCTAAGACGCCACTGAACTTAATAATTTTACTTTAATGAAGCCTTAATTAGGCCTTTATTAATAGAAATATTACTAACAAATTTAGAGAAAATCGGCAACATGGTATTTTAAATAATTACATAAAACCTATTTTGTTTTTAAAATTTAACCCCAGTATCTCAGAAACTATGCATTTTCGGACTCACATTTATAGAAACTTTTTAAAAAATATTTCCAATGAGGAATCATTTCCCAAATTTGCCCGCATTTCCAAACACCCTTATTTTTAAATATTTTTTAAAATTTTCAGTTTTTTTGGTTTAATTTTTTTAAAATTTCCCTTTTAAATTTTTAAACTAAAACCCAAAATTTTTTTCCAAAATTTTTTTAAATAATAATATAACTAAGTTGTTACCTTTTTGCAAAATATTACAAAAACGTAAAAAGATTTTAAAAAATTTAAGAATTTTTCAAGATGTTTTAGTGTGATCTCGAAACATTGAAATATTTTTAAAAAGAGTAAATATAAATTCGGCACCTAAGAGCTAAGCATATTAACTCTACATTTTTTTAAAGTACTTTATTTTTTAATTCAAAAAATCCAAAATGAGTCGATGAAAAAAAATAAAAAATATAGTTAACCAAACTAAACTGGCTTTACCATTAGTAAGAAAAGTTGCTTAAAAAAGTTATAACAGAGTCAAAAATTAAAAAAAAAAAGGTTAAACTTCGGTTGCAAAAACCCTGCAACAGATTCTTATTTTTAATCCTTATTTCTACATTTTTTTTTCCCCTGAACAAATAAGTCCCCTTATCCTGTTTGTTGTAATTTTTTCCCACCTGCAAATTTATTATGTTATAGTGTCACTATAGATATAGCAGATGAAAAGCCTTTTTTTTATTCCTTATGTCATAATTTTCCTATGATAAGTTGCATAAACCTCTTTAAAATCCAATTAAATGTTCAACTCTTAGAATTGAAGAAAGAGTTTGAGTTTTTCCAGAACATAAAGTTCCTTATTCCTTTTTTCCAAGGATGCAAAAAATAAAATTTGAAATAAACAAAAACCCAAGTTATTAATAAGTCAATTAGCTGCCTGAAATTTTTCCCATTTTTTTTAAATAAAACCTTTTTTTAAATATAAAATACAAAAACGTACTGCAACATACGAAATTTAAAATTATTAATTTAATTGTTTTTCTCTCTAAAAACTTTTGAAATTTCAAAAACAAAATCCAATGGTGAACACAATTATAAATGACACTATCTTAAAATGTTTAAAAAAATGTAAAAAATTGACAAATTAATCTGTTAATTTTGTTGCATGCTGCATTCTCTAAAAATTTATTAATTTAATTGTTTTTTCTCTCTAAAACTTTTGGAGATTTCAAATCATACATCACCAATGGTGAACACAATTATAAATGACACTATCTGTAAAATGAATTTAAGAAATAATGTATAATTATTGACAAATTAATCTGTTAATTTTTGGTGCATGCTGCGCTGTAGAGATAAATAAACAGTTTACTGTTGTCAATAAAACTAATTAACAAATCAAATTACTTAAATCGCATGTAATCGACACGTTATATTTTTAAATTGACACTTTCCCTAATTATAACTGGCAATTCGTTAACTAAATTCGATATCGTTTGCAAAGGACAAAGTAAACTGGGTAGTATTGTAGACTACTAATGAGCTTCGCGGCTGCATGGCGCTGCAAGATTAAATAATAGAGAAAGTTTGAAGCTGGGGCGCCAAACGGTCTTTAGATAAAGCGCATCAGATTTAAAGCTTTAAGAGTTACGAACATACGGGTTTCGAGGTAATTTATCGTTATTTTAAAAGCAAATTATCGTGATGGTTACATTGTAGATGGATTTGTATTTAAAATAATAAAAATAATACGATTTTTGTTTTTTACTTCGATGAGCATAACATCGTAAAAGCAACTATTGAAGATGTTACATTTAGAAATGTTATCAGAGCAAATTTCTTTCTGAACGGCATCTAATTGCGCATCATATACCCGCTACCTAACTTTTTAACACGAATTGCGCACTTCAGTATGGTACGTTCCACAATAATTCGTTGATTTTTGGTATATTATGTAGGTTATAGGCAAATTGCAGGTGTTGAATAAAAAGCGGAGTTTTTTCGTCTTAGTTCATCAATCGTTTGGAGTTTGTCAAGGTATTTTGGTGTGCGTTATTGAGCATCTAAAATAGCTAACCTAAACTATTAATATTAGTAGGTAATCAGAACCTGTACCCTTTCAAAAGGTGCGGTGCCTACACAATATATATTTGTCAGGCAACCTATTTATGGTTGGGTTTTCTACTGAGGGTTGTAATTTAAATTTTATTGCAGTCAGGAAATCAACGAATTATTGTGAAACGTACCATAAAAGGTTTACCCTAATAATCTAGGTTCTAAAACAGGTAATGAAACAAATCCTCATTATTACACCAAGACAGTGAGTAATTTATGCACTCCCTTTTTTCTTATGTTTGTTGTATTTCCTATTCGTCTTCCTATTAAACTTTGTATTTTTTTATTAGACAATAATTTTTTAATGATAGGAGTATACAAAGAAGCTTTTTATTCCTAATTAAAAAGAGCATGCCAAAAAAAGTCAATAGAGTATTTGAATGCTCAGAATAACGAATGGTCCTCAAGAAAGAATAAGAAAAAAACTTGTGAAATAAACCTTTTTGTTAAAATAAACTTAAGGCTACTACAGCCAACAATAGTTTAAAAAAATTACGCGAAATTTTTTAAAATGAGCAGGTGGTTTCTTCAAACATTTTGACTCACCTTGTATGGATATAAAATTTTTTGGTATTCTAGCCTAATTATTAGATTTTATAACTAAACTGCTATCATTTTTAATTCTTTTAAATACATTTATTTGTCTTACCGTATCACAGGTTACTCTTAAGTTGAAAAATCTGGCTTACCTGAAATTAAAAAAAAACATGTAAGTTAAGGTCATTTTTTATGTCACTATTAAGACGGCCACATACAGTCGAAATTCCGTTTCAAAATTACGAAACGGAATATCAATTCGGGATGTCGTAAATACATCACACACATACGTCTTTTTCCATTCGGACTGACAGGGCTCAGTCGAACGGCGCATGTTAACAAACATGGACGACGATTTTTTGATAGCGATTGCATTGTTGCTGTATCTTGTAAAGAAAAAACGTCGCCGTTACTGGGTGCATCCCCTAAGTACGCAACGACTGAAAATGAGCCAATTCTACATAAAAAGATCCAGATTGCAAGATAATCCTGAGAATTTTTTTAAATATTGAATATAATTTTGAATGTGTGTTGCGACTCGTACTAAATCTATGGAGGAGTTGCGTTCGAAGCGGTTTTTTTTCATTTCATTCGGCATTCCGAATCGGAGGCAATTCCGAATGGAAAACTACTGTTTGTGTGTGATGGATCCATACATTTGTATAGATTTAACTGCGTTCGGAATTTCGAATCGATATTCCGTTTCGGATTTTCGAAACGGAATTCCGAGTGTATGTGGCCGGCCTTAATGTTAATACAAATAAACTTATTTCCTTAAGTTTGTTAACAAGATAACACAAGTAAATCTTTCTTTGGTTAAAGTTTTTATTATAAACAAGATTGTAAGATATTTTAATATTTTTTAATACAAATATACTTATTTCCTTAAGTTCGTTAATAAAATAACACAATTAAATCTTTCTTTGTTTAAAGTTTTTATTATAAACAGGATTGTAAGGATATTTTAATATTTTCTTTTATAAATTAATAAGAAAAGAAACTTATTGGATAGTTTTCAGGTAAAAACATAAAATATGAGACAAATATTAAAGTAATTTGTTTAATTAAAATCCATAAAATGTATAATTTCTTTATAATTAACTTAACTATTTGTTGAGTTGATTAATTTTATTTTAACATTTACCAATTAACCAGTATAATGATAGTATAATCAATCATGCCTACACATATAAGTATTCTCGCGTCTGCTCATTATTTAAAATAATGAATAGTTCATCCATCATATAACACATTTACTATACATTATTGTTCTAGCAACTCATGAAAAGTCCAAATTTATTTTTTTAATAATAAATATAACTTGGGATTAGCTGTTGAATTTACATTTAAGTCTAGTAGCCCAGTCAATATACACATTAGAATCAGTCGGATCCAATTAATCAGTCAGACGATAAAATTCTGCAATTAAATTGTTTAAAACATTAATCCATCATATCAAAAAACAAATTCAAGAGATGTTACCTGAGGTTTCCAAAAATAGCAAATGTTAATAGTTTTTAATTGTTTAAATAAAAACTTCTTAAATTCAAAAAATATGAAAAAAGTTTCAAATAAAAGTTGTCGATTGTGATCTTAGCTACAACTTGTGTTTGTTTTTTTTTTAAAATCTCAACTTTTAATAAAATTACAGCCGATTTTCAAAAAATAAATTTTTGAGTATCGCGCATGCGCAATGTTTTAAAGTTCTCTTGGAATTTTTATTACCGACTCTTTGATTAATAATATCAAATAGAAATTTGTTACATAAAAATATAAAAGCGAGATTATTTATAAAAAAAAACCTAAATTTTCAGATAACAGTCTTATAAAGATTTTATTTTTTTTTCTCAACTAAAATTCACTTTGAAATATTGCTTTTTATTTTGATGTAGTATGTACAAATTTTTGCTTATAATTATTGTAATATTTATTAAAACTATTTTTTTTGCAGATTTATGCTTCAATACCTGATTTTAAATATTATTTAAATCAAACTTTTTTTTATGGAAAAAATATCTAGGCTTTTTTACACTTCGATTTTTAAGTTAAATTTGTTTAAAAAAATTATTTAAACATTAACTATATAATCACCAAAAGCGTTAATGCATTATTCCAAATGATTAATTGGCAAAAAAAGCCTCAGCTGTCGATATGCAGTAGAATTCATTTATATTTTTAAGGTATAACTCAGGCGTATAACAATATTTTATTCCTACAATTAAGTATATCTCTGTAATAAAACTACTTTTCAAAAAAATATTTAAACAAACATTGCAACTCGAAACGTATGTTACAACTTCTGTATAACAACATTGGCTCTATTTTGTTTTTTTAAGTAGACAAATATAACGCTAATTTGTTCGTCACCACTATAAGAATAGTTCAATTTATAAATATGTTATAACTACATAATTTAATAAAAATTTTAAAAATATATATACAAAAGTTTTAGCTTATCAATTCATCTATAAATTTTATTTAAAAATGTTTTTTCATTCTTCATTTTTTAAAAAGTTACGTTAAAATAATGTTTTTAAAAAAGGGCCCTTTTACATACCAGTACAATGTACTCTATTCACTTTACCTCCATATTAAATGAAGATATATAAAAAAAATTAATAAAAGTTGTAGCTTAAGATCTTAGGTACAACTTTTGTAAGAAACTTTTTTTGTATTATGTTTTGTTAAAAAGTTATATGAAAATAATAAAAATTTCGGTGCATAGGTAACCAGAGGTGAATATCCATGAGAAATTTGTTTGCATCGATAGCTCTACTGCTAAAATATCTAAATCCAAAATTTGAATTCCCGACGGAAAATTCTAGATTTTAAGAAAATTTTGTGTATATTAACTGGGCTATAGGAAATCTTTGTAAAAAATAATAGTACAGTATAATCGCGTTAATATGAATACAAAAAATCCTGAGGCGTTCATATTATGGAGATTGTTCATACTAGTGAAGGTTAAAAAAATGGGACCTTTTATATGTTTTCTACATGTAAAATAAAACGCAGTACAATTTTGGAACTCAAATCATTTATTAGTATTAGGTTTTATTTAAATTTAGCTAATCTTTAATAGAAAAATAGGAAGTTAATTTAGACTGCGTTTTTTTAACAGAAAGATTTGCTAAAACAGCTCTTTCGTGGATGTTTTTTAGCGTTATAATATCACTGGTGCCCACAGTGTTTTGTTTAGCCCACTCTATTGCAATTTTTAGAGCTTGAGCTGCCTCCTTGTGTGAAACTCTAAGATTTATATCCTCTTGGTCGCCTTCTTCAGATTCACTTTCAGTTTCAAACTCTGGCATTGCTTCTTCGGCTATTGCATCTTGGTTCCAGATTTCCACGTCTGCAGCTACGTAGTCAGCCTAGTTTTAAAAATAAACTGCATTATGCACCTAGACAAAACTTTAGTGTTGATCTTAAAATTAATGCTCAAGAAAAATCAAGACTAATCTTGGAAGAACAGAAGGGGACTTACTTTTAATGAAAATGCTTTTTTGGTTTTGATTTTAAAACTAAGTATAGTCATGTGGCTTCATGATGTTCTTTGTGTGAAAACAAGAAGACTGTGCATATTAATATCAAGCTTTTGCATAATAACATCAAAACTTACCGGTTCTACAGCTTGAAGGAGCAAGATTGTTTCTTCTACGACAGTGGCGGTATCTGTCTTATCCTTGAGTTTTTGCCGTAAAACTGATAAAGGCAAGTTGTCGTCATCATCCTCTTGCTCTAGATTGGCATCTGTCAATATATTTTGCCAGCATTTTGTAATAACCTGGGCACTTAACTTCTTCCATGCAGCTGCCAAATGCAAAATTGCATCTTTTAATGTAACTTTTTTAAGGGCTGTGCCTACCGGATCCTCCCCAATGACAATCGAACTAAGAAGACTATTCCTGTAGTAGAGTTTGGTAAGCCGTAATATATTTTGGTCCATAGGTTGAATTAAAGGCGTAACGTTTGGTGGCATAAAGATTACGAAAATCATTCCATCTTTAGTTTTTAATTCTTCAGCAGGTGGATGAGAAGGTGCATTGTCCAAAAGTAGGATTGCTTTTTCCGGTAGATTTTGAGCTCTCAAAAAACATTTGACCTAAAATTTGCATACCGCAATAAGAAAAATATGCAGGGAAAAATCAGTGTTAACTTACCTCAGGAACAAATTGTTGGAAAAACCAATTTTTAAAAATTTCGGCTGTCATCCATGCATTTTTAGTGTTCCTATACACCAGTGGATTATTGAAATTTTTGAAACACCTAGGATACTTTGATTTCCCGATGACTAATGGTTATGAGAACCTGAAGCATTAGCACAGCCTAAAAATGTGATTCTTCGTTTGGCAATTTTTAGTCCAGGAGCAGTTTTTTCGGCTGAAGATACATAAGTCTTGTCAGGGAGCAATTGCCAATATAATCCAGTTTCGTCAGCGTTGTACAACTGGTGTTCATTTAAATCATACTCTTGAATCACCCTCCTTAATTTTTTTAAAGGGGTCGACGAGTTCTGGCTGACTTGAAAGTTTTTCTCCACTTATTTTTAGAAATCTTACACCGTAACGTTCTTTGAATCGTTGAAGCCATCCATCGCTTGCTTTAAAATTACAAATGTTCATTCCCGCGGATAAACTTAATGCTTTTTGTTTAATCATTTCTCCAGATACTGGCATGTTCTTTTCGCGTTGTGCAATGAACCACCTATAAAGTTTTGTTTCCAATTCTGGAAGTTCGGCTTTTCGCAGTGTACATTTTTGGGTAGGCTTTATTGTATTCGCTACTCTTTCTACAATTTTTGCTTTTTTGTCTCTAATTGAACAAACTGTAGACTTCGCGATACCATATTTTTTCGATAATATGGTTACATTCATTTCTTTGCTAAGGTCCTCCAAAACTTTGGCCTTTTCATAAAGGGAAAGACACTTTGATTTTCCTTTTACTTTTACCATTTTACAAATATTTTTACCACTCAAACCACCTAGATACTAAAAACAGTTAAACAACCACCAATAACAACCGTCAAACAAAATTGTATCTTCCACACTATTCAAAATTCCGAATACTAATGGCCCGAAGTTATGTTAGCCCCGCCCGAAGCATGAAACTACAAGTTTTAACGAGTTGTTCATACTATCGAGATTGTAAACGTTCATATTACAGAGTAGTCCATACAAAAAATATTGTGTTCATATTACTGAGTCATTTATAATAGCGCAGGTTTATATTACCGCGATTGTACTGTATATCCATAATATCGCATTTTTGACAAACTAGAGACTACAAAGATCACAAAAGTTATGCTATAATTTTTGCAAGACAATAATTTTAGGTCAAATCTAAAAGTGAAGGTATAATAGTTCTCACATTTTACATTATTCTCGTTGAAATTCTCACAGATTGTCCATGCAAGAAGAAAAAAACAGCACAACCAAGACTCCTTTATTTTATTTATATTACTTGTACCTGCTTTCAAATCGTGACTATGTGAGGTCCAAACGTTGAGAGTCAGAGTATATTTTACGTAGTTAAACGTGTCTATCTTCATCTTCTATCTGTCACATTAATCTAATCTTTTAGCATCTCTTAATATAATAACTTTAATTTATGATGGCTTTTTTAACATGGCGTTTCTAATATTATTGTTTGCAGTCGGGTGAAAGTTTGTGGTTTAGGCAACCACAAGACAGTCTCTA
>JAHBCN010013306.1:0-24829 GCA_019359885.1 Listronotus oregonensis | reverse complement strand
TTTTAAAATTTTTTTGCCTTTTTTTGTTAAGTTTCCCCAATGGAAAAAAGTATTACAAAGTATATGATTATAAAATGCAACTTTCAAGTTGCAGATGAGCTTAAAGTAGGATAATTTAGATCAGTTCATACTAAAAACATCAAAAAATTAAATTTTTACATTTTACTCACTTTCTTTTTAAGGGGTCAAATCGTATTAAAATAACACCGAAACCGATTCAAATTAAATTTTATGTAATAATTGATTGGTATAAAGTAGCAGTTCAGACAGATTCTGTAAATTATGGGCGTACATTAGTGGATTTTTTTAGGGGGTCAAATGTAAAAAAAAAAATTACAAGAGCGCGATAACCAATAATGTTGATATCTTAATAAGATGGATTATTAATTAATAGATTATTAAACAGGATCGTAATTCTGACAGATTGTGTGTCCAATTATAATTTTGATAGAAGTCATTTTTGGCAGATATTTTTTTAACATATACCATTTTGACAAATACTTATTACTTAGACAAATGTTTCTTTTGATAAATGGCACTTCTTAGAGATGTGACGTTACACTGTTCTCAATTACGAACTTTTCATTTTGTCGCTCTTCGATATTTTTTCGGGTTAGTAAATATGAAAATTCTAATTTGAAAGTGGTGAATTTTTAAGAATTTATAAAAAACAAAACAAATTTTTTCTTTTACCAAAAAACAATCGAACAATTTATTTGGTTGTCTTCTTTCCCTTTTATTTGCCAGTAGCGATTTCAGGCTTAAAGGTTCAACAGAAGTCCGCTAGCGTATTGCGGGTCCGTTTTTTACTGTAGCGTTTTTGGCCGATTCCCATAAAACAAAGCAAGCAGCCGACGCGGCGCAGGTTTCAGCTTTTTTCCAACCATTCCCCCCCTTTAAGCAGCATTCTGCAGCAGTATTGCTGCAAAAGAAGGTAATATCACCTTATCATTAAAAATTGTTTATAAAAGGGAAATGCCCCCAAGCTCATCATCATCGTCAGACAACTTGCTAGTTGAAGTAGCTATATGCATGATATAAAAAAAAAGGGGAAAAAAATGAAATTTTGGGTACATGATATTTTTCGTGCAAGACTCAAAGAAGGTGAATTTTTACGCTGTTTATCCATTCCTACTTTTTCTTCCACAAACAATAAGCAAGAAATGACATAAATAAATATTCAAGTCGGGATGCCCGTACGCTTTGGCCCTTGTGATTTCCATTTGTCCGTCAACAAGCAGCGAGCACGTTCTGCAGCAATGAGGGTGGAACTAAGACAATTAAAATTTTGCTGCGAGGCGTTGTGCGCGCCCTAGCGCGCCTGCTTGGGGGGAACGGAATCATTTAATTACAGAAAACAAAAAAGGCAGCTTTTGCTGCGCTGCGCTGTGGTGCTGCCCATGCGTTGGGGGAACCCCCCCCAAAAAATTGAGTAATTTGCAGGTAACATCACTCTCCGCGCTCCTTTGAAACTGCACCAAAATTGTCAGGAAAAAATTCTATAGAAAATGCAGCTTAAGAGTCATCTGAACCCCTGGGCCTTAAAATTGGATAAGTTTTCAATTGATTTTGTTT
Organism: Listronotus oregonensis; assembly: GCA_019359885.1. Lineage (NCBI taxonomy): Eukaryota > Metazoa > Arthropoda > Insecta > Coleoptera > Curculionidae > Listronotus > Listronotus oregonensis. The sequence continues at coordinate 23,254 of JAHBCN010013306.1, read as the reverse complement.
TTCATTTTTTTACCAAGTTTTTACATCTATTTCTAAAGGCATTTTTTTTCCTTTTTTTTCCCTTTTTTTGGGGTTTTTTTTCCAAAAAAAATTTTTTAAAACCCTTTTTAAGTTTCCTTTTAAAATTTCGCCCAAATAAAGATTTTTCTTTTTGGTTTTAAAAAATTTTTTTTTCTAAAGTGCAAGGGGTTAAAAAACTTTTTTTTCCATTAACCCCCCAAAAAATTTTTTCCTTTTTGCCTTGTTTTTTTGGAGGTCCCAAAAAAATAGGGGCGGGCCCTTATAAAAAAATTTTCCAAAGTTTCATTTTTTGTAAAAAATCCCTGGGAAAAAACTTGACCCTTTAAAAATTTCCCGTTTTTTTTCTTTTGGGAAAAAAAGGCCAGCATGCTGCCTGTTCCAAACGTGGAATTTTCACCTTTTTTTACAAATTCCATTCGAAATGAGATCCAACAGTTTGCCTTTTTTTGGGGGGAAAAACTAAATCATAAACTAGATCTTGACCATCCTTACATTTTTAATATTGTCTTGTGTTATAGCTGATCTTTTTCTTATTTTTTATGGGAACCTTTGAATTATTTGGTTTTTTTTCCAAAATAATTTTTTTTTTTTTTTAAACCTTTTTTGAAAATTAATAAAACTAGGCAGTAATTGTCATATTAATTTTTTATTAGATAGAAATTAATAACAAACTAAATTTGAGAACATATAAAGTATACATAAAATAATGTATGTACTACATTCCGTATATTTGGTTACAACTGCACTAAGGGCAATTTTTATAGCTCCGTCTTATATCCTTTCAAAGTTTTTTTAGAAAGCGCTATAGGGTAAGATATTTCGTGTCCAAATAAACATATATAAACAAATTTATACTGATTGAAAAAAGATATAAATTAAAAAGAAATAAGCAAATTATCTCGCCATTTTGCCATATTTCTTCAGTTATTATGCTTGTTATACCCCACTTTTAATTTAATTGGTTTGGAGGGTAACTTTGAATTTTATTGGTTGGCGGAAGGCGGCATGTTCTAATCGCTTGCCTAGCATTTTACCTACCGTGCCATTTCAAAACGTGTTAAAAAAACGTATTCTCGCGAGAAAAAAGGAAAAGGTTTACATTTTTAACCGGTACTGTATAGCTCAAAGGACCGAAGAAGTCATTGGGCGTTATGTTTTGCCCAACCTGATGAACCATTGCTGTATGAAAAAATTTTAAATTTTAAACGTTGGAGAAGCAAGGTCCAATAACTGTAAAAAATATTACTGCCCAAGTAGAACGCCTTTCTCTCTCTCTCTCTCTCTCTCTCTTGTTTTATATATACAAAAAGAAAATTCTTTGGCAGAGGCTCCTTAATAATAAAAAAAATAAAGATCCTGGTAGGTATAACTACTAAGCTTGGTTGCTTTAAAATTACGAGGCCTTCAAATAAAGGGATAATCCCGAGTCCAGCTAATTCTATTACACGTGTTTCACCTTTGTGGGGATGATCACAAATACTGCGTTTCCCGCCTTTTAAAATCCCGTTTTCAGTTGTGTTGCATATCACCTACTTGGAATTGGCAAGAAATTCACATATCCGTAAACTAGTGGGAAGACAGTGTTCACTAGGTATGTTGTGTAAGCAATTTCTGAATATTTTTGAGTAATACAAATACATGGCGCACATTAACATCTTAACCTGTCAATACTAAGATTGGTGTTGCTTCTAATGTTCAGCTGTATTAGATTAGAGTTGTTCTTAACGTAACTGCTTCGCTGTCAAGGGTGTCTACCTTTTTGTTATTATATATATATATATATATATATATATATATATATATATATATTTCATAAATTTATAGAATATCAAAGATATAGAACCGTAACTTACTGACGGTATCACTGTATTGTCAGCCACAGAAGTTTTGCTTTAATATTATATAATTAATTTACAAATGTTGTGGTTAAATCTAGATATTTCTTATATCATAAATTTAATTAAAAAGTTTGTGAAACAAAAACACGATTTAGCAAAATGGTTTTATCCTCAAAATGAAGTAATTTAATTATTTTTATTGAAAATTATTCAAAATTTTCCCAAACAAAATCAAAAAACCATTTAAAATTTTGTTTTTTTAAATTCTTCAATTAAAATTTAACGGTAATATGAGTTCACAACTATATTTTAATAATAAATTTCTTTAAAAATAAAAAGCCAAATGTAGACCAATGTTAGCCAGACATATTTTATTTATTATAAATAATATTTATTTATGGTCTAATACATAACAAATTGACAAGTCTTATTAAAGTGTAATCGCAGTACAACTTCAGTTCGTACAGAGAAGTAATAAGAAGGTGAGTCAATAGGCAAGTTTAACAGTTTTTTTCAATGGTACCAAAATGTTTCCAATACCACCCAGAAATATTCTGTTTACTTTGTTTCGGAAAAAAATCTTGTTTGGCTATTAAATATAATCAAAAACTATAAATTTATATTCTACCAAAACCCGCTTCACTACTGACGTTAGCAGTCCCAAAAATTGGATGCTTCATAATATTTATTTTTTCTATGTGGTACCTCTTCAAAAACTGTTTTAGGATTAATAATCTTTTTTATCAATAAAAAAAAAAAGAAAACATTATCTTCGTCATCCTAAATAAAAGATATATTCCTAGCGTCTTTATTTGTAGAAAAAACGCTTAAATAAACAAGGATTATATTTTTCTTAAGTTTCTGTTTGACCTCCGACCAGTGAAGTCACGCGATAAAAACCCACATAGCTTTTTTAGGAATGGCGGCTGGCGGTTCCGTATCAACCGGATATGCCGATACCAGTAGCAGTTCTTGGCTGGGCCGCCATTAATTTTACTTTTGCATTGATTTAAAATTATTTTTTTTTTTTAATTTCTGGAGATCTTCAAGGCCGACATAAAGATGTTCCACCGAAGAAGCTCTGAAAGCCTGCCTTTCCTGGGAAAGGAAATCTGGCAAACTGAAACCCTTTGGGACCAGAGCCAAACCAAAAAAGAGAGTATATTTTTTGTCAAAAGTTTAATAGTATGGTTAAGATTCTAATAAACTAAAATACTAAACGTAATAGTAAATAAAGTTTTTAAACTTAGTATTACGCCTTTTATATTTAATTTGCTTATAACTTATTTATTACTTTTATTAAAATCCGGTCCTCCGGAACCATTTAGCCCCAATTCATTGTTTAGAGATTTTGCTCTAATAGTGTTTTTTGTATTTGTTTTGCATTTGTTTTTACTTAATTTTAGGATTAAAAAAACTTTTTCATTATTTTGTTAAAATTTTTAAGTCACGTAAAAATTAAATTAAATTAAGGGAATTTTTAATTATCATTTTATAAAAAAACAAAGTTTTTTTTTTGATTATTTTAAAAATTTGCTATAAAATATTGGTCTGAGTTCATTTCATCTATCTATCTTGAAAGGAGGGTTTTCCCCGCTGGGGGGGGAGCACCCCCAGGCCTGCAATTATGCTCTACACCAACCCGTAATCATAAAGGGTTTTTTTTACCCTGATTTCCCCTGTATATTCCTCCCACTGATAGGGCAGTCATTTTGCCACTAGAGACCCTTTTTCACATGATGGATCCTGAGGTAGGGGTTTTATTATTGGTCCGGGCCCTGCCGTTCCCAGTCATTTTCCCCATGGTGGCCCTGGGGCTGGGAATCTTTTCCCCCACACCATCTAAAGTACTTTCTCCTTTTCCTCAACGTTTAGATAGTGTCTGTTTTAAAAGACCTTCCCTATCCCTGTCAGGTTTTCATTTGCACTCTATTGGTCCTTGTGCTTTTCGGTTTTCCCTTTCCCTAGGGGCTTTTTTTAATAGTTTGATTGTCTGGCTTTGTCTTTTTTAAATTCTCATTGAACCGTTTCTCTTTCATGTTTATCTCTGCATATCTTTTTAAAAATTCCCCCGGTATATTCGCTCCATTGTCCTTAACTCCCCAAAATTTGGCGAGTTTGTCAGTCATTTCATTCCCCGGGATCCCTTTGTGTCCAGGGACTCATTGCAGGGTGACTCTGGCGGTTTTCGTGTGTGCATTAATTGCTTTCCGACATCTATGAAGTTCTGATCTGTGCACTGTATTGTTTAGCACCCCGATCGTTTTCTTACTGTCAGTATATATGGTTATCTTTGCCCTGTATTTTCTATTAAGGTAGTAATCTATGGCTTTGGCTGTTGCCTGAGTTCTAAGTTTGATTGTGTAAAATCTGACGATTAATCCAATAATTAATGCCAGATTGCAAATCTGAATTCTTAAAAATTAATGGAAATTGCACTAATTGAAGTAACCTAAATCTTGTTAAAGAACTTTCACAGTTCTCATAATTATTAAAGAGTTAAATAATATGGGAATTAAAATTACAGATGATTATTTAGCTGTAGTAATGCCTTCTAGACGTTTCATCGTCTCGTCAAAAGAAGAGTAGGTTATTTTTTTAATGTAAAAATAAATAAAATGTAAAGAAAAAGACTAACAACTCTAGAAAAAAATGGGGCTACAGGGAAATTTAAACGATCTCTCCCGTATATCATTTAATAAACCAAAGAGGGTACCAAAGACGGTTTGACGTCACTACTTTCTCATACAAAACTGGTTGGTAGGGATTTAAACAACCAAAGTAGGGTACCAAAACGAACCGAAATCGCCTCTGGTCTGGTTGAAGATATCCGCGGTCAGGGCTACGATAAATGATTAAACATAAAGGGGAAAAATATTGGGCTTTAATACCGGATTCTCAATATTCCCAGGGCATTATTCATTCTATGTACGACTTATAGATTAAATCATGTCGGTAATAACGGTGCCACTCCAGTGGTGAAATTTCTTTTCTTTTTTTTTGATATGTTACAAGGGGTATACATTACTTTTTTGCCTCCCCATATCCATAAGAAATATTAAAAAGGCACGTGAAAGGTCTAACTTAAAAAGTTAAGGTAAAAAGAGCTGGGAATGCTCTATCAATGCTATTAGACCCCTCAAACAAAACCTAAAGATCATTAAACGCGTTAACCTTTTTAATTAACGATACCATCGAAGACATTAAAACAAAATTAGAAATTGATGTCTTGAGTAAAATGCTTAAAAATCCTTAATTAAATATCGTGGAATGCACTCAAGGCTTAGATAGTTTTTAAACATATTTAGTTTTGCAAAGATCTGACAATACCTTTGAAATATTTATCAATTAAGTAACAGGACTTGCTAGAGACTCAAATATTAATCCCGAATTAACCATTTTGGAGCTCAGGGATAAAAGCTCGTTTTTTTATTACGAGAACAGCAAATCCCTCCCTGCAATTCAAGACCGTTTTCTATTTTACAATTCTTGACCACGCAATCTTTTTGGTCGATAAAAGATTTTCATTATTATTTGAGTGCTATCCAATATTCTGCTTTCTCTATGAGTTTCACAACATTTTCAATGATGACCTTATGAAAGCCTGCATAAACTTAGATATTAAATTACAGGCACTATTTAATAAAATACCTTCATGCAAACCTAAAGAAAAACAACCAACTGAAATAATAAAAATAATAGCTTACAATGATATTCTTTCCTTCTTTCCTAATTTTGCTCTAGCAATAAAAATATTTTTAACCTTTCCTGTTTCTGTGACTTCAGGCAAAAGGAGTTTTCGTAAGTTAAAAACTATAAAAATTACTTGGAAATAACATGACGTAGGAAAGGCTTTTAGATTCGGCTTTCATTCCCATTAAATTCAAAATTTCTAAAAAAAAACGATTTCACCAACCCCTTTAATTAATTATCGTTTTATTAATTAGAAAAAACAAACTTTTGTTTTGTTTTTTGATTATATACATATTTTACTATAAAATATTGGTCTGAATTCTATCTATCTATCTTAGCATGGGGAGTTTCCTCGCTGGGGCCCTGAGCACTGAGCCCTAAACCCATTATGCTCTACACCAACCCTTAATCATACAAAGGTTCCGTACCCTGTACTGTCCCTTATGTACGCATTCCTTTTACCCACTGATATGGCGCAGTCATTTTGCTTACTAGGGACCCAATTTCCTCACTACTGATGGGAGTCCTGTTAGTGGTAGGAATCTTATATTAGGTCCAGCCATGCCGTTTTTTTTGGGGTTTTCCCTATAATATTTTTTTAGTGCTGGGCAATCTTTCCTCCCACCATCTACATGTACTTTTCTCACACTCCGCTACGCGTCGCGCGGCTATCTCGCGAGAGCGACAATGTCACTTGCGCTCGAATTACACAAAGATTTTCTACAAAAGGCAGATTTTATAAAATAATTGGTAAAAATTAATGTTTATTGATATAACCTCAAATTGACAGTTCCCTTTTAAAACGTACAAGCATCATTTTGCGCTAGAGATGTGTGTTATTGTAAAATGTTTCTTCAGTAATAGGTATTTACTGCAAAAGAAAACAATAAAAAAATATTTAGTACACTTTAATTAGTTATTTACATATTATTTTGTATCACGTTATGATTTAAATTTCGTGTAACAATATCTAAATGTTTTTGGAATTCTTCTAATACTTCTTCCTTTTTAAGGGGTGAAAACCAGGCGAATTACTACTCGGTATTAAAATTTTGTGTTTGATAACATATATTATTATTTTGAAATGATTTTATTCATTCTTTTTTGGGGAAAAATTGTAATTTGGTTTGAAATTTGTAGTAGACTCTTCTGAATGCTGTTGAACAAACCATTTTTCGAAAAATGTTGTTGCAGTTCTCAATTGGCGCAGTTAAGTATATTAAACTGTGTTACGGTTTAGTTTTCCCCATCCTAGTAGAGACAGCTTCGACTAGGTAAAATATCAAAGGCTTACCTGTCTGGTGATGTAATTGGTTTGCCTGGGAAAAATAAAGATGTATTTCTTTTGGAAAAAGTAAACTTTTTTCCCACATTCTTTAATTCTAAACTCTTATACATTGAGCAATTAACTTAAAATTATCTTCTTACATCTTGACCTAAAACAAAACAATGATTTTGATTACCCTTTTTAAATATTTCTTTTTAAAAGAGCCTAGATCTTTTTTTAAATAAATTAAGCCGAAGAGTGTTGTACCTCTTTGTGTTTCCTTGGATTCATTTCTTTAAAAATCTATAAATAATTAAAAAATTTATCAAAATTTATTTGTTTACCTGTCAGAATTTGTGAATACAAACCCTTTGAGAAATACTAAAGTTTTTCCTGTTTTTTTAATAACCATTTTGTATCAAAAAAAAAAAAAAAAAAAAAAAAAATAAAAAATTAAACCCTTAAGGGTCTTTTTTGGGCCGTGCATTCTCCATTCTTCTTTGATTTTTGGACTTTTTAAAAATTTGAAAACGTTTTGGGCTTTTTTTAAAAACGGTTTATAAAAAAAAAAAAAGAAAATTATCCCAATTAAAGCCAAATTCAAATTCAATTTGGAGGATTTGTTTTTTGGAAAAAAATTATAATCTTTTTCGGGTTAAAAAAAAAAGAAAAAAAAAGGCCAACCTAACATCTTCCGGTAAGTGTTTCACTTTTTCAAATTTTTTATTACTTTTTATAAAAGTCTCTTAAAAAAATTTAATTTTTAAAATAAAATCTAAAATAAGTCCATTTAAGTCACGTAAATCCATAAATATAATAAATTATTTAACTTTTAATTACTAATATTGCAAATATATCAAGAAAATAAAAAAGTACAACATAAATACTCTTTTTGTTTTTCCCTTTCTTTTACTTTTTCCCTTTGTACTTCTACGGTCCTCTCGGAGACTGTACCACTCTCGCCCCTCTGGTCAGTACTTGTAAAGCTGTACTCCATTCCGCCGGATTCTCCTGGGGGCAAAAATTAACTTACAAAAACGGTTCCAGGTCTATCACCACCATTCCTGTCAGATGTGCTGAGTCACCCCGTCGAGTCAGGTTTGATTGAACAACTCCACAGGTACTTCTTGTTAATTACTTTTCGGACAGCTGATAGTTTCTAGGGCTATTTGTTTTACTTGTGCGTATAGTTTTAGAACCTTATATTTTATCACTAATAACCTCTGTTCGCCGAGGGTATACGTATACACGAGGTACACTACAATAACTGTTATTTATACCAACTATACCATTACCTTTTTAACAATTGTTTTTTTAAATTTTTGTGTTACCCCTTTTTGAGTAGTATAAATAATAAATCTGAATCATATTTTAGTTTTAAGAAATAGAAAAATCGGGTTAAAGCGACTGTGCGACGCAAATTAGCTGTTAGTAACCAAAATGGAGCTGGCATGCTCCGACTACATGGGCGATAGTCTTGGGTCGCTGGCTTGAGGCCAGCATATGTTATTTTTGTTGTTAATAATTTATTTTCTTAACAATGTGAATAAAGACTCGTATGGTGCTACGATTAATAGAAGTATCGGTGTTTTTTTTTTTAGTTTTTTGAATTTCCTGTTTTTGTGTAAGAACAATCGCTTTTCTAACCTGGGGCCAAAAACAGGTGGCGCTCTAACCCCCAACAGCTCTGACTAGCTAGCCTGGGTTTGCCCTGTAGGAAAAGCGATTCATTAGGGCAAAAAAGCCACCTAATCCACCTCGACCTTTTATTACGGCAACCGCCACTGGGGTTGCGTAAATTTTTGGGGCAAACGTGGTTAATTGCCAAAACGGTCTTTGTTTTTTTTCTTTTTTAATTTTAATTTTTATTCTTTAAGTGCCTAAGACTATTGTCAGTGTTGGAAAACAGTATTTTTTTCTTTAAATATTTTTTTTTGTTTGGTAACACTAATTCAATTTTTTTTTTGTAGATGATACCTAATTAAGGTTATGATTTAGTTGATCATGCTGATCAGTCGTTAAATTTGTTTTGTTTTGTACAGCCACTACCTTTTGGTTATAAACAACCTTTTTATTTAAATAATTTTTTGCATTGATTCCTTTGACCACTTAGACCGGCCGAGTTCGGTTTAAACCCACTGAATAATTTGATTAAATTTGAACTATTTTATTTTTTTGGAAGTTTGCTAACAGACCTGTTTATTATTATTTTTGAAGGCACATAATTTGGCTTTTATTTAAAATAAGTATATTTTATTTTATTAGTATATTTGACTAAATAAATCCATATGCGGGTCCGATTATAAGTAAAGTTTTTTTTTTGACGCATGGTAGCTTGTGCCTGGTATTACATTTTGGATTAAGATCTTTATTTTGGGATATTTTTTGCGCCCTTGTCAGACATATTCCGTCTTTGGGACTTTTTTTTTTTTTCTTGCTTCTTTTGTGTACGGCGCTTGTGTGCATAAGCAAAAAAAAAAAAATAAATACAAATTCTGTGGTCTTTTATAGGCCGAACTTTGGTGCGTGCTAGTTTCTTTGGTATTTTGAAGTTTGTATTTTTTTAATTTTTGTCCTTTTTTTTTAGGAGGGCGGGTTTTGAGTCCTTGGGACACGGACATTTTTTTTAATTAAATATTTACTTACTGCTACATTTTACGTATAGAAACAATAAAATAACCATAGAAATTTACTTTATAATATTTATATTTACTTCAATTTTGTGTACATTTACATTAAATTTTTTTTTAAAATGGACGTTAACTATTTGGGTAACGAAGAGCTTAAATACGAGCTTATTATTCGTGGCCTACCTCTATGGACTGCAAAAACGGTCGATTTACGTGACGCCTTGCGAATTGAACGGAATTTTGGAATGGATCCTCCATCTACAACAGGATATGACGCCGAGAGTGAGCTTTTTTTTATGTAGAGCTAAACTCTATCGATAAAGCGGACCTTCACAACATTGATGCCAAGGGGGGAAAATGAATTCAAAATTAAATACTCTTTTAATTCACGCATCTGGGTAGGGTGAAAAGAATTTCTGTATCCTCCGACGCCGATCAAGCACTTAAACGAGATCTTATAAAACGCTGTGCTAAATTATTTCAAGAACTTCTCCGTCGTGTCATAAAAATTCAGTTTTCCCCTAGTCAAACGACTACAGCTACAGGCACAAACTTCGGGTCAGTTCAGCGAGAAGCGATGTTGCCTCCTCAAAATACTGGAGCTCGTGTGGAACGTACACCTGTTTCTTATGATCTGGTGGACCTGAGTGATGATAAATGTAAACCAAATGGTGTTTCTTATCAAAGGGGTCATGGCTTACCAGCGGTAGCCCAAAACCCAAAGCGCTCTCAGTGCTATTTATTTCCCGAAACTGGACGCCCCCTCCGCTTTTTCCCCACCAGTCAGAGCCAATAAGATCTGCAGCGATCCTCCTCTCGATACTTAGCAACATCAGTTTTTGCTAGACCAGAGGCGGGGAAAATGCTTTTTGCCTCATTATCTAACGAAGGATTTAATCCTTCTGGGGAATCAATCGTTGTTCCAGTCGTCATCTCTTGCAGTTACCGCCCCCAAATTTCCCTTATTAATGACGCACTACAATCCATCTACTACTCTCGACCATCTAGTGAGCCATTGCGGTCAAATCTACCTCGACAGTCAGACCGAGAATCGTAGTCTGCGAACTGGCCCTCGGGAAGTAAGTCGCGACTGCAGGACCAACTACTTCTCATGGAGTTTGGGATTCAGAGCCCATTCAAACTTGGAGGCACGCCTTTCTCATGTGATTTAATAATCATGTACAGGCAAGTTCTTGCATGGGAAATGTTAACTCCCACCCGGCCGAATGAAACTCTCTCCCATCCCATTCCACTGGTGGATTTTGCAGACCGTCTTAAAATTTTCAATTTTCTCCTCTTCGTGGACCTAATCGGAACACTTCTGCTTACGAGCCTCCCTCATTACTACGACATCAGTCGTTGGAATTTAAAGTACGATGGCCGTACTAGTGTGACAAATTTTCTGGAACGGATTGAGGAGTTGAAGGGCGATCGAGGAGTATCCAAGAAGTTACTTCGTTGGCGCCCGAATTGTTCTGCGGGGGGATTTTTTGGTACCGTACTTATTTCCGGACTGGAATGATCTATATACCAGTTGCGTGAAGCATTTCAGCTATGATTATGAAGTTAGTCTTTGGGAAGAAATAAGGAAAAAGGGCACAGGGTTCTCACGAACCGTTTTTAACTTTGTGGTGGCTATGCCCCCCCTATTTTAATTACGAAATACCTCTGAGTCTACGAAACCAACTGGTGGAAAACCTTTTTACCCCTTTTATTCAAAGTCTTGCTCTTACCAGGTCCCCATCACTTCAGAGTTAATTCGACTTATCAGCCATCGAGGAAACGAATCTCGACTTCAACATTTTGTACCCCATCTACAATTATAACCTCCAGAACCAGGTGCTACCATAAGCCAACCTATCATGCTTCCCCAAATTGAATACCAATCCCAAACTCATGACCTTGCTGATTTCCTTCGGTGTCCAGACAAAAATAAAAATATTAATCAAGCAGTGATGTTGGCCTCTTAGCCAAACTAACTGCTGGAATTGCAATGAGGACGGACACAGGTTTCGTCAGTGTAATAAGCCACGTAATAAGTTTTGGTATCGTTGGGGAAAAAAGGGCGTCCCCTAGCCTAGATTGCACCACGTGTTCAAAAAAATTGCCCTTCGCAAGGAATAAACCAGTCCTTGCCCGATTGCAAATGATCCCATGGCCAAAAATTCCCAAAGTGCTATCTTGGATTACGTTTTAGCTCATCCAGTGATCAACTCCCTATTTAGATGTTAAAATTTATGGAAAGTCAGTTCTTGGACTCTTGGATAGTGGAGCTTCCCGGACATTTGGTTCTTCCGGATGGAATCTTTTAAGACCACTATGTCGCTGCTCCCTTCCAAACTTCCGATTGCACAGTGGCTAATGGCCAGTCTTGTCAGATTCTGGGTGTAGTGCGGTTACTTTCAGCTCCGGGATCGTGTCATTTTTTGGAAGTCTTAGTAGTTCCTCCTTTCCTCCCTATATTGGGAGTAGACTTTTGGAGTCGGATGGGAATTATAAGATTTCCCCTGGTGAATGGTCTTTTAAAGGCGCTTCAGTTCGGTGCCGCATTTTCGGGTCAACCGCAGATTCGCCCCCGGAACAGAAGAAAACGCTTGATGGATGGTTGAGGAGACTTTTTTTTTCATGGTGCCCTTTGGGATTGGCTTTTGAACTTTTATCGGAAACTCTGCTCCAATAAAACAACGCTACTATCCACTATCGCCATTCAGAAAAAGTTAACTCAGAGCTAAATGATGCTTGCTGCTGGAATAGTCGAACCTTCTGAGTCTCCTGGTCATCCCCTATAGTAATGATTAAAAAGAAGGGCGGAGGCTGGCGTTTTTGCGTAGATTATCGTGCGCTTAATAAAGTCACGATACCAGACGCGTATCCTATTCCCTACGTGTCCGCCACTCTCGATAAACTTCGTGACGCGCGCTTTCTAAGCACCTTGGATATTAAGCCCGCATATTGGCAAATACCTATACCCGGAAAAAGGGGTCTAGGCCTTTAACAGCCTTTACTGTACCCTTCCGGGGGCCCTCTATCATTTTCGTATGCCCTTTGGGCTTACTAATGCACCAGCCGTATGGCAGAGATTTAAAAAAGATCTGTTGTTGGCGTTGATCGGGGGCCGGTATGTTTTGTTTATCTGGACGACTTAATCATCAAACCCCAACCCTTTTGATGAGCATATACGAGTACTGCGTGAAGTTTTTAAAAGAGAAAAACTTACAAGCGGGACTTCCCCTTAATAGAGATAAATGAAATTTTTTGCAAACCTGGGGTTGAAATACCTCGGCTACGTAATCAATTCGTCAGGATTATTTTTGGATCCAACCCCAAAAAACGTGACTGATGTTAAAAGGTTATCGGGTTAGCATCCGGGCATCGACGATTCTCCCCAAATTTTTTTCCTCTCTTAGCACCCCTGACAGCACTAACTGGAAAAAATTTAAGTTTCTTTGGGATAATGAGTGTGAGGCTGCGTTTCGTTAATTAAAACATCTTGTTAAGGCTCCTGTTTTTTCCCTGTCCTGTTTTTTTGACCAGCCGTTTATAGTACAGTGTGATGTTTTAGATTTTTTTAGGCCTGTTCTCTCACAGGTTTTTAATGGTCAGGAACACGTCATCTGCTACTTGAGTCGGTCCTGACCAAAAATGAACAAAAAGTACAGTACTACGGAAAAGGAGTGTTTGGCCGTCCTTTTCGCCATCGAAAACTTTGTCCATATCTTGAGGGTACTCGTTTTACCGTCATAACGGGGTCACTACAGCCTTAAATGGCTAAATTCCATAAAAGACCCCGTTGGTCGCATAGCAAGGTGGGCTGTTAGATTACGCGTCAATTCAAAATTATTCACCGAAAAAGCAATCATGTCGTTCCGGATACGCCAGTCGTTCTGTGCCCATCGTGGGTACTTTTCCGATGTGGTGGCCGATCCTTCTTCTCCGCCTGCGATTTTGGTATTTAGAATGGTTAAGCGGGTTGAGCAATATCCAAAGTATCCCTATGGTGGCTAAAAAAACGGCAAGTTGTACAAAACGCGCAAGTTCTTACCCTCCTTAACTGAACCAAAGGATGCCTGGCTTACTGTAATTCCTCCGGGGGACAGCTATTTCAAGGGCGCCCCTGACCCTCCGACTTGTTTGGGCATTTTTTGGGTTACTTTGGGGCCCCCATCACCTTTCCCCCATTATTACTGGCCCAGCATAAAGCTGATGTTGCAGATATATACGGCGTGCACGTCTGCCTCGGTACTAAACCCATGCAAAAGGCTCCCGCAGGCCCTATGCTGGTTCTCAGCCTACCGCTTCCCCGGGCCCTGGCAGATTGTAAGCATCGACCTCGTTGGAAACCCCCTTTCCCCGCTCTTCTTCAAATACTCCTACATTTTATCAGTAATGGACGTTTCAGTAAAAAAACCTATTCTTTCCTTTGCGTTCGGCGACTGCGCCTAGTATAGTTCGCTGGTTGGAGGACCACGTAATTTGGTTTATGGTAGACCGGATAAAATCATTTTCCCGATAACGGCGTTCAATTTCGTAGCAGAATCTTTAAGGAGTTTGTGGGAAAAGATACGACATTAAAGTTCAGTATACCGCGAATTATCACCCTCAGGCTAACCCCGTGGAGCCGTCCATCGTGTTCTCAAAACCGTAATTTCCAGTTATGTGGATAAAAGGGGCACAAAAATTGGATAAAGTACTTGCAAAGGCTGGCTGTGCCATCAGATCTGCAAAACACGAAGTAACAGGGCAACCCCTAATTCCAGCGGAATACGCAAAATTCAGTTCACGGCCAATGACACTGTCTCCCTTGAGGACGACGTGATCCAGTACGATTCCTTTGCTCGGTCTCAGGCGATGAAGGAAATGTTCGCGGATTTCCATCGCGACTACGACGAGCGTATAAAAAAGGCTAAACCCCGATTGACCTTCGGCGACGTGACGACCGTTTTACTCCCCAATCAACAGGTCTGGAAGAAAAATTACGTCATTTCCAGTGCAGCTAAACAATTTACACAAGTTGGCCCCCCCAAATTCTCGGTCCATTCACAGTCACTAAAATATTATCTCCATGGTCGTATGAAATTTCGGATGCTTCTGGAACAAGTCTAGGGATTTGGCATGCTAAATTTTAAAAAGCTCACCACCTGATGACTAAACGTGTAAACACATTTTTTTTCTGTTTCTTACCTATTCGTTCTAATTACTATTGGGTTTCCCTTTTTTTTTTTTTGATCTGGATTATTTTTCTGTAAAAGTTTTAAGAAATTTTTTTCCAGGGAGGGGGGGGGTGTGTTAGGGTTTTTAGTTTTTCCCCATCCTAGTAGGCACTTCATAGGTAAAATATAAAAAAGGCTTACCTGTCTGGTGATGTAATTGGTTTGCCTGGGTAAAATAAAGATGTATTTCTTTTGGTAAAAGTCAACTTTATTCACATTTTTTAATTCTAAACTCTTATCATACATTGAGCAATTAACTTAAAATTATCTTCTTATCTTGACCAAAAAACAAAACAATGATTTTGATTAACCCATTTTAAATATATTCTTTTACCCAAGAGCCTAGATTTTTTTTTTTAAATAAATTAAGCCGAAAAAGTGTTGTACCTCTTTGTGTTTCCTTGGTTTTCTTTTCCCTTTAAAAATCTATTAAATAAATTAATAATTTATCAAAATTATATTTTTTTCCCTTAAAAAAATTTTTGAATGACAGACGACAGGCCAGAAATGTACAAAAAGTTAATACCTGATTGTACCAAGAAAGCATTTTGGTCCTCATAAAGAATTCAAAAAAAAAATAAAATTTAAACCCCAAGGGCCCTTTTTTTTTTAAGGGGCCCGTGGCATTCTTTCATTCTTTCTTTGATACTTGGACCGTGCCTTGGCTTAGTGCTGACACGGTTTGAAGCGTTTTTATAAAACGGATTTATAAAGAAAAAGATAGTTATCCCAAATTGGCTAGTGCCTATCTAATTTGAGGATTTGTTTTTGGGGAAAAAAATCCCTTATATTTTTTTCAGTTTTTTTAAAAAAAGAACAAAAAAAGGCCAACCCAACATTTCTGGTAAGTCGTTCACATTTCGAATTTTATTATACTTTTTATAAAAGTCTCTTTTCAAACAGTTAATTTTAAAATAAAATCTAAAGTAAGTCCATTTAAGTCACGAAAACCCATAAATATAATAATTATTTAACTTTTAATTACTAATATTGCTTTAAATATACCCAAGAAAATAAAAAATTTTCTAATACTTTTTTTGGCCTTTTTCTTTTTTTACTTTTTCCCTTTGTACTTCTACGGTACTTACCTCTCGGCTCCCTCTCCCCACTCTGGTCCAGTACTTGTAAAGCTGTACTTTCCATTCCCCCGGATTACTCCTGGGACCCGTTAACTTACAGAACGGTACTGCAGGTCTATCACCACCATTCCGTCAGATGTGCTGAGTCACCCCGTCGAGTCAGGTTTGATTGAACAACTCCACAGGTACTTCTTGTTAATTTCTTTTCGGACCTTATATAGTTTCTGAGGCTATTCTAGTTTTTTACTTGTGCGTATAGTTTTAGAACACATATTTATCATTAATAACCTCTGTTCGCCGAGGGTATACGTATACACGAGGTACACTACAAAACTGTTATTTATAACTATAAGCACCATTTACTCTTCTTAACTTTAAATTTTAAATTTTTTAATTTTTTGTGTTACCCTTTCTGAGTAATAAATATTAAATCTGAATCATATTTAACTTGTTTTTAAAAAATAGAAAAATCGGGTTAAACGACTGTGCGACTGACAGATCAGCTGTTAGTAACCAAGTAGAGCTGGGCATAGGGCTCCGACCATGGGCGATAGTCTTGTTTGCTGGCTTGAGGGCCCCATATGTGTATTTTTTTTGTTTTAATAATTTATTTTCTTAACAATGTGAATAAAGATTATGGTGCTACGATTAATAGAATATCGGTGTTTATTTTTAGTTTTTTTTGAGATTTCCTGTTTTCGTGTAAGAACAATCGCTTTTCCCAACCTGAGGGCCAAAAAACAGGTGGCGTCCCAACCCCCCCCCAAAAGCTCTGGCTGCTAGCCTGGGTATTGCCCTGTAGGAAAAGCGATTCATTAGGCAAAAAACCACCTAATCCACCTCGACCTTTTATTACGGCAACCGCCAACTGGGGTTGCGTAATAACCGGGTGCGTATTTGGACATGGCTCAATTTTTTACAATTACATATTTTATACTTTTTAAAACTGTCCATTATCAGATAATTATTACAATCAATTTATTAAACACCATTAGCTGTTTAAAAAACTTTTTGATACGTCAAATAATCATTTTTTTTTTTTGTTGCCCTTTTAGTTTTTGAAATATTAACGATTTAAATTTAAAATAAAAACTCGAAGATCTAAAAAACAAGAGTTACGAAAAAATGTAAAAAACAAAAAATATGCCTTTTGGTTAGCTTCATAAAAATAGTTATATACACATTTTTAATAAAATAAGTAATAAAAGAGATATAAGCAAATAAGTAATTTTGGTCATTAAAAATTTCGCTAATATCAATTTCTTATTGGTACAAGTAAGTATAAAAGCTCCGATCCACTTAAAAATTAATTCAAAATGTTTTATTTATTGAATGAAATATACTTATACACATGTGCCTCAAGGCAATGGGGGCTAACCTAGTGGCACGGATATTTTATTCAATTTTTTTTTGGTCCAATAACTGTATGTAGGTAGGTAGGTTTAAAGTGAGTGGGTATAACACCCTTCCACCGCGACCGATCGGTCTATTGTGGCTAACACCTTTTATATTTCTCCCACCAGGTCCAGACTCCTAATACATCTGATGATCCTGTTGGGAAAGAGATCTTTCACCTCCCCCGGCAGCAAGGTGTCATTGCCGAGGATTGCGAATCTTAGTCGTGCCATTGCTGGAACACGAACACAGTATGTGTTCTGCCGATTCATCCCCTTCCATGCACAAGCGGCATTCGGCGTCTTCCGCTAGGCCGATCTTGTGCATGTGGTATTTTAATCTGCAGTGTCCCGTGTACAGTCCCACTAGAGTTTTAAGGTGTACCCTTGATTGCTCCAGTAGTTTGACAGTACATTGTTGGTTCGGTGGGCTTATGAAGGCCTTCGAGTGTCTGAGGCCAGGAAGTCCATGCCAGTACCGAAGATTTTCTCTTTGTGACCAAGCTGATATGAACTGCTTGGCCGTTCCATAAGATATACCGATGACCGGTTCCGCCCTGTGAATTTTGTCCCCGCCCTTTGGCAAGGAGGTCTGCGGTTCATTACCCTCTGGCTGGTGTGTCAGGTATCCACAGTGTTAACCTTATTGTTTTGACCCAGTTTGGTCAGCGCATCCTTGCAATTCCAGACGGTTTTCGAATTGCACCGGCTGGATTCAAGAACCTTAAGAGCTGCTTGACTATCGGAGAATATTTTAATTGTCTTACGTGTGCAGTGCCGATCAACCAGCGATCTAGCACACATCTCAATAGCAAATATCTCCAATAACTGTACCCATACCTATCTTAGCCCGAGAGCTGGCAGCAATTTTTGGGTAGGTATTTGAGGCAAGCTGAAAACTTGTCATATACTTCTCCTATTAAACCCCAACACGGAACTGCAGACCTGGCTGGTGAGTAGCGGGGCTAAATCAACCCCTAAATTTTTAAAAATATTAATTTTTTTTCCAAAAATGTACTTGAGGCATTATGCAATTTTTATATGTTGTAGTTGAATGTTTAAAGAATTTAAAAAAAAATAAGCCAGACTATTTTGTCAGGGTTTTAACATTGCCAGGCGCGTGCAAAACTGTTTTGCAAAAAATATAAAAAATGTATTTGAGGCAACTTGAAATTTTGATGGGGTATAATTTATAACTAAAAAAAAAAAAGATTCTCAAAAAGACAGACCATTTTGGTGGGACTTTCCATATGCCAGGTGATCTAAAAAATTATGTATAGGTGCGACTGAGACATATAGACAACCCTCTGTAGTGTAAGAGGATTCCTTTTCGGCAGTATTCTCTTACCCAATCACCTGATGTTTCCCAAATAGTCTTGAATTTTTCTCAGTCTGGAAAAATTAAACACTTTTTATTCATCTAAAAATTTTGTATAGGTGCGACTGCACATTACATCCATAGCCCCCGGAGTTTCCCAAAAACTTGGATTCCTCTTTGAGTCAGAAAATTTTTCTCTTCATCCAATCTGTACCTCTGTATGTATCCCAAATCAGACCCTTTTAGAATTTGTTCTCATGTCAAAGGGGAGTCCCCTACAACACTTAGCATTGGGGATTTAGTAGCGCTATGACAAGCTGCTGTTTTTAAGAACCTTTATCGGCACGTCGCTTACAATAGCCATGAGGTTTCTATAATAGTCGGAATTTCGGAGTAAAAAAATTAAAAAATTGTGTTTTGATTTGTGTGTGCTAAATGGACATATTTTTTGTGTTATTTTTTTTATCATAACAAAATTGTTATTTATTCAATTTTAATACAAATTTAAGTGTAATGAATTACTTAAATATTTGACATTCGTGCAAAAATATTGTTTTTTTTAACAAATCTCAAGAGACATTTTTTTAGAAAATTAATTTTAAAACAACTTTTGTTTCAAAAATGTTTAGCATAGAAGATCGAGAAATGTTAAGCGTCCTGTCAGGTATATAACACTCAGATAAAGGAGGTTTTTTTATAATCAAATAAAGATTAAATTTTATTTTAGTTAAAGTTTCAAGTAGATCGGAATGGGTACAGTTATAGGACCAAAAACAAAATTAAATAAAATATCCTTGCTACCAGGTTATCCCACATTGCCTCGAGGCACATGTGTATAAATTTGTTTCATTTAATGAATAGATCATTCTAAATTAATTTTTTAATAGATCGGTTCTGGTATACTTACTTGTACCAGAAAATATATTGTTATAACAAAATCACTTTTTTGCTTATATCACCTTTAATACTTTTTTTATTAAAAATATGTATAAACCTTTTTTATAGAACATCCTAATTGTCATATTTTTGGTTTATTATATTTTTTCGTAACTGTTTTAGTTTTTAAGATATTTCCGTTTATATTTTAAATTTAAATCGTAAATATCTCAAAAACCAAAAGGGCTACAAAAAAATTATGAAAAAAAAACTGAAGTTTTAAATTGACTATTGTTCATAGTAATATAAAAAAAAATTTCATGCCTTTCTCTTATAGGCTTGGGTTATTGCGGTAGCCTCCCGGACTACTAGACAAGTGCTTCTTTTAAGTCTGCGTTTTTTAAATTTTAAAATTGATGTGCACATTTTCACATACATAAAAGTATAAAAATTATTAAATTTTACCTTTAAAAACATAGATTTATGTACTTACATAAATCATATTTTTTGTACGATAGAAACGAGACTAGTCAAGACAAAAAAGTAGAGAGTGGTCTCTCAAGCGAAAAAAGGGCGTTCTCACCGAGACGAAAGGACCATTTTCTCTCGAGTCCTTTAGGCGAGACGCGAGGATGGCTTATCTCGTCTCGTCTTGTCTCGTCTCGCGACGACACTGGTAAGATGTATTCTTAAATTGGACAATAAAGTTCTTGCCATTATTTTACCGTGCTTATAAATAAAGAAATATGATCTGGAAATAAACTGTTATTTTTTTATTATCTGCCGATGTCGTCTTTAATCTTCCTGTCAATGACACTTGTTGCAGCAACGAGAGAACCCGTGGGCACCCAGATCAGTTATTTAATGAAATTATGGCCGATGTGGCTGCACAGATGCCGGTCCGTCCGGTCTTTGACTCTGCGGCCGCGGCCTGCCATCGCTCGTTCCGAATTGCAGACTTGAACGGATGCCGCAGGCAAGGTTTGGTTTATTGGTATGAAGATACCTATTTCAATAAAATTATCTACTTAAAAATAATATGTTTAATATAAATAAGACTTGGTATTAGACGTCTTGTAATTAGGTTTGGGTATTAAAAAGTACCTGCAAAGAAAATTATATTTATAGATAATATATGGTATGGTGTATCTTCAGAGTCGACATAGAAAAATCCAAATAAAACAACCATATCCAGTACAACAAAAAATTAAAACACATTTTGAAACTTTAAAACTAAAGAAAAAGTTATTTATTTTTAAGTGAAAAAAGGGAATAAAGGTTTTGATAATAACCTAATTATTTTATTTAGTGTTAAAGAAAAGTGAGATAAGTGCGTAAAACTGCTGATTATAAAATACCAAATTACCATGTAGAATTAGTCTTTATTCAGGGTGATTGATGAGGAACTGTCAATACTTTAGGTACGTAGTCCGGGTCCAAAAATAAACATGAAAGTCTATGCACATATGGGTTCGCAAGGCCTTCGTTTCCGAAATACAGGGTCTTAAAGTTTTTATTTATTTTTTCTATTTTTTAAATAAAATTTTAAAACCTAGCTTATGTTTTGCTGAACATAATTTAAGAACAATAATTTTATTGAAAATTAAAATATATATTGTTTAATTATACATTTTGTTTTTTTTTAATTTTGCTATTATAAAATCAGATGCGTCGTATTTTTTTAAATCCAATTATCTCGAAAACGGTTGCTTATATCAACGTTGAACAGGTATACCTTTTGACGTAAAAACGACAAAAAAATTATTTAATTTACTTAAAAATGTAATACAGGGCCGTACCAAAAAGTTGTGAAATTGTTTGCAAAAATAAGAGCCGTACTGAGATTAGGTTCGAATCCGTCATACCAAAAAAACCCCGGATACCAATTTTTACTGCAATGTTTACATTATCATAGATTTCATTAAAAAAATTGAAAAATTAAATAAAAAGTTTAACACCCTGTATTTTGGAAACGAAGGCCTTGCGGACCCATATTTGTATAAACTTTATGTTTATTTTTGGATCCTGACTACGTACCTGAAGTATTGACAATTCTTATGAATCACCCTGTATAATGTTAAAAGCTATATTACTTGGAAGGCCTTTTAGTTCTTTTTAATTTTTAACACAATGGCAAAACTGTCTTGGAGTGCTTTGTGGCAGTATTATTGCTTTCAAGTCACCAGGGGCTTTGTTTTCGTATATTTTCCATGCGAAATCGACGAGTTAGAGGTACTGGACGCCAAAGACAGACTACAGAGCGACAGAAGAATCGTTATTTAAAGCAACTAGCACGTAGAGATCGATTTTTCACAACAAGGGCAGTTGTGAACCAGTGGTTTGATGGTGTCGGAAGGGCAATAACAATGAGGACAGTTTATCCCCATCTTGTACTACCGCACAGTATCGTCGGCAACCATTGGTATGGAATAGGGACATACTTAAATGGAATATGAAATGAAATACAGTCGTATTCAACGATGAGCTCAGATTCTGGTTCAGCACGCGTGATGGCCGTGCAAGAGTAAGGAAGAAACGTGGTGGAGACGAAACGTCCAATTTTCCATCGAACGGCATATTTATTGCACTGTAGGCGTTGTGCTATGGGGTGCTATTGTTTACGGCAGCAGTTTACGATTAGTGTTCATTTGAGGTAGCATGACTTCCTAGCGCTATATCCATGAAGTTTAATAACTACATCTGCTTTCCTTTTTGAAAATATTGCAAGATCCACCTTTTCAATAGTTAGTCTAAACTTTTTAGACGCGTCTTGTGTAAATTTGCTTCAGTGGCCATGTCGATCTTCAGATTTTTTCTTCATCGAAGATCTATGGGATATGATGAGAAGAAGGTTGCAAAATGCATCGCACGCTCCACAAATATTGGAGGCTCTACGAAACCAAATGCAGATGACCTGGGATACAATACACTAAGAAGACATCAATCACCTAATTCAGTCGATGCCGCGACGACTTAACAAATGTGTAGCGAACAGAGGAGCTTTGACACATTATTAACATTAAGGTGGAATATCTCAGCTATTTTGTAAAATTTCGAGTTCAATTTTTAATCACTTTCTATTTATTGGTAGACATAAAAATTGAAATATGCTTAAAATTACAGCACTCCTACTCGGTGTTGCATTTTCTATGTCACTTAGTATGCAATAATATATATATATATATATATATATATATATATATATATTATATATATATATATATATATATATATATTATATATATATATATATATATATATATATATATATATATATAATAGATAGATAGGTAATAGATAGATAGATAATTTATTGCATAAAATATCATTAATATAAAGGGTCGTCACTACAAAAAAAAATTAAAAAATAAATATATAATAAAACAAAAATCAATAAAATATCATATAAATACCGTCATATCCACAAAAACATTGACAAACAACAAAAATGTACAAACAAATAAAATATTAAAAAAAAAACATTAAAAATATAAAGACAAATACCATACAGAAAAATAAAATTGCACCTACGCTATAAAACAAACCATATTTAGTATAAAATAAAAATAAAAATATTTACATATAAAAAATAAGAGATGTGAATAAACCAGACAAAAGCATTAACAAAAAAAAACGCTTAGTGTTGCATAAACTCTGCAACTGAATAAAATGCTTTATCAATTAGAAACTGCCCAACTGCATTCTTGAATTTACCCCCATGCATATGCCTTAAATTTTGAGGAAGCTTATTATAAAGGGTAAGACAGCTGTAAAAAGGAGAGTTTTTAAAAAATGATGTCCTGTGTAAAGGAATTTCGATCCTTGTATTGTTTCTTGTGTTGTAAGAGTTAGATGCTCCGAGTCTTCCAAACAATTCCCCATTTGCATTCACATAAGAAAACACTTAAAAATGAACACACAAGGCAAA
>JAHBCN010013305.1:24941-35207 GCA_019359885.1 Listronotus oregonensis | reverse complement strand
TTTACAGAATAATGCTATTCAACTTAATGTTAAAAACTAACTAAAAATTAAAACAAAACATTTCAATAGTATGTATACAGTTTAATGCATAGTAAGCTAAATAAAGTTCTATTCAACAACAGGTGCTTGGAGAACTCGCTTTAGAACTATGACGTCAATTTTTGGGACGGCACTTTTGTAGAGCGCACGCAAAAATACCACTACAACACATTGTCAATTGTCAGTCGTATGTCGTTGGTCGTATGTCAGTTTTTGTGATGTCAGAGATGTCAGTCGATTGATTAAAAAATACATAAATATTAAATAAGTATTTAAAGTATTTGTTATAGTTTAATTATTTCAGTATTACCAAACGGGTATAAAAAGAACATGGCGGCTCCAGTGATCCTCGCGGCAACTGCTAAGCACACCGCAACGGTATATATTATATTGCAATGTTTAAGAAGTAAAACTAAATTTTAATTTGTTTTTCAGCTTATTTTTCTGCACGGACTTGGTGATACAGGGTAAGTTATTTTCCGAGTTAAAATAGGTACAATTGATTTATTTAATTTTTATATTTTACATCTAACAGCAAAATATAAAAGTGACAAATTTAACACATGATAATAGTACGGGAGGTAGCGCTACATTTTAAAGAGTCATCTCATACTGACTGAAAATCACAAGAATTATAGCGTCCCCCTACTACATAAGAGCTCTATATGTCAGCTACTCCGGTAGCGGTGGAGCTGAAGGAGACAGCATATAAAAGCGGTATAAAAAATTTTGGTCTGAGTATTTTCGGTAACAATTGCATATACGGTTTTCTGCTATTTTTGGATTTTATGATTTTTTTTTAATAAAAGTACATTTAAGTATCCTTTGGGATAGCAAATATACTACCAGAGAAGAGAAATTGTGTTTTTTTAACCAAATAAACTTACCGGATCTTGGAGCGAATTGCAGTGCTGGGCAGGGTAAAAACGTATAAATTGATAATTATTCACTAAAACAAGACACAAAAAAACCGAAATCTATTGACAAAATTCGCAGAAAATTGGGAAAAACAACTTTTAATTTAAATTTTAAAAAATATAGGTTAAAATAAATCTAATATCTAATTAAACTTTCAATTCAATTCAAATGTTCTTTATTTATTATTGACATAAGCAAAACCAATTACATATATCAAATGGCCATTGACCTTCCTCAGCCTAAGGTAATTAAAATTTTATTATAATTATATTCATGTTGGATACAAAAGGAAATTTATACAATTTACAAAAAAAAAAAACGTAATAATTATAAATAAGCAATTTCGGGGTTGTTGGTCTTCAAATTAGATATTCTAGTTCTTCATATACAGTATGTAAAGGATGTTTGTATGTTTGTTGTCTTCTTTGTTCCTCTGTTCGTTTCAGGGAAAATTCTTGTATTATTTCCAAATTGTGTTGTTTTGATATGAAGTTGGTAGAGAGGTGTTTTAAGTGCTGCAAAATTGGTTGTGTTTTCGTCATTTCATAAAGTAGTGTATTTGGAGGGTTAGGTAATATATTCCTGGGGTGTCTCATTTTTGTAATTGTTCGTAGGGATGTTGTTTCTGCTACTTCTAGAGTTTTTTTAGCATTATTATGTAGGTTAAGCATTACTGGGTGTCCATATTCTAGAAGAGGCCTACAGATTAACTTGTATATAGTGGATGCTATCTTAATATCTATCCCCTGACCTCTATAGGTCAGACGTCTAAAGTGCTTAGCCCTGGAAGTAATTTTTTTTACTGATTTTTGTATTATCATTAAAATTGAGTTTGTTGTCTATAATCATTCCCAGGTATTTGGCAGACTGCTTCGGTAAAATAGGGTGATTATCAATCATTATTGTGGGAGAATTATCTTTAATTTGGTGGTGGAATATAACAAATTGCGATTTGCTTGTGTTGGGCTTAAGTTTCCATTTTTTAAACCATACTGTTGTTTTGTTTATTAAATTTTGGAGTTCTTCTACAGCTCTTCTTAAAGTATTTTGATGAACAATTAGAGCAGTGTCATCAGCAAACTGGAGAATATAAGATGTTGGGCTGATTTCTTCCTTGTTTATCTTGTCTTAGTTGTATATATCATGACAGTAGATGTTGTAAAGTAAAGGTGATAGGGGAGAACCCTGCGGTACTCCTTGTTTTATTAAAATTTTTGTAGACATAACATTGCCAATTTTGATTTGTATTGTTCGATTTTTTAGATAATTTTTTATTAAAAATATTAAATGGTCATCATATTTTAACTGCTTTAGTTTTTAAGGTGTGGTTCCTTCCACGCGGCCGTCGCATACGACTAACGCAATGCGACTAACGCATGCGGCCGCTGTTTAATCAGGTGGTTTCTTAGGACCGCGGCTCAAACTCGCGATAGCAAAATTATTAGTGTAAAGGGAATAATCTTTGGTAAGAGTCGTGATGGATGATCTAGCAGTATATTTATTGTTAGAAGAAAAAGAGGATGACGAAATACTATTACAATTAGCCAACCTGAAACATAGCAATGACCCTATAAATCTAATATTTCAGCAAAGACGCAATGAGGGTTGTACTACTACATTAATAAATCGACATTTGCAACAGAATGAAGTAAAATTTAGAAAATATTTTAGACTGAATAAAGCACAGTTTAGTTTTATTCTTGACTTAATAAAAGACGATATAAAGTCCGAGCCATACAACAGAGTTGAATATCCAATAACCCCAGAGGAAAAATTAGCCATTGTATTAAGGTAAATCTGTACAGGGTGTCCCAAATTCGAGTCTTATCATTAGGATCTCAAAAACTTGAAGAGATACGAGGTGGGTTAAATGAAGGCAAAGCTGCGCAATTTAATACTAATCAAAATGTCACCTTAGAACTTTAAAAATTTCGAATATATACTTTTGGAAAAAACCGATTATCCGCGATTTCGTTTTTATTTTTTTATGACTTTATTTGAATGGATGTAACAAAATAACTTTTACATTTCCATTGCTACTTTTTCTGTTCTACAAGATAGTGTTATTAGATTTATACACCGACGTTTCGTCTTTGAGATGCCATCATCAACTGTTTTTTTTAATACGGCCCTGGTGTTTTTTTATTATGTATTTTAGGAGCTATTAAGTTCCCAAAACCAATAATGTATTGCACTTATTCGAAAAATTTATAATAATGGTAATTTTCATAAGAAACCATATGTTAAAGAGAGTCAGACAATATATTTTTGGCAGGATCTTGGGAAAACATTAAACTGATTTTTTCGAATAAGTGCGAAACATTATTGGATTTGGGATCTTAAAAGCTCTTAAAATACGTAATAAAAAATCCAGGACCTCATTTAAAAAAAAAAAGTTTCAATTTTTAACAATTAAAGAAAACACCGGACATTTCACACAAAACAACACAAACAAAATATCAGTCGCAGACACGACTGCGGCTACACTGCTTCTTCAGCAGTCCAGTCGCATCAATCGCAGTCGTTGACAGCGGACGCATACGACGGCCGCTCGGAACAAACCAGGCACATTTAAAAACATGAGTAGGAGTGCTTCGCGGCTAACGTAGTGCGTAGCCGCATGCGGCGGCCGCGTGGAAGGAAACATACCTGCTCGAGCAACAAAATCGTGATTAGGGCAACCAATTAGCACATAAATAGCATTAAATTTATAGGGATTAGGCTGGGTTGTCAAGGCCAACTTGGTGGACGTTAAGATTTGCTCTGTCTCTTAGAGTTTTCCCAATATCCTGAAAATCCATCGGAAAAGCGCTACCCTGTGCCTTATTCTTAATTCGATATTTAAATTAAGTGTCCTGTTTTAAGATATTTAAAAATGGTTTATTTTTTTTTAGACAAGGATGGGCTCAGGCCATGAACGCCATAAGGGCTCCATTTGTCAAGGTGATCTGTCCCACTGCCAATACCATTCCAGTAACCCTTAATGCTGGTTTCCGTATGCCGTCATGGTTTGACTTGAAAACTCTTGATGAATCAGGACCAGAGGATGACGAAGGTAAAATTTTATTAGATAATAAAAATAATATAGTATATTATTCAACAAGAAAACATAGGTTGCTTTGTGGAAAAAGGCCCAACCTTTGAAAGGGTTCAGTAGCAGATTTTTTTATTATTAAAACCTTGAAGCTTTATTTTTTTTAACGTTTTAACTTTTTGTTCATCTTGATAGCTCCTTTTTAAGGAAGGAGATATTCAGATTTACACTAGGACATGTTTACATTTGGTCTTATGTAAAAAAAAGGTGATGCAATAGTTTTTTGGCATAATGTAGTTATAGGGCATCAAATAGTTTTTGGAAATTTGATCAAGAAATGTAAAATTTGGTAGGAAAATATACAGGCAAATTATTAGTACATTTTTAAGGAAAATCTAAAAAGGTGTTTGAGGGATTTTATTTTTTTGTTTTTATGATAACTCCGTTAATTTATATGTTATCGGATCCATCCAAAAACAGCATCTCCACTTTTTATAACCCTTTATTTTAGAAAGTTAAAGGGTTAAAGGGATTGGGTCAGAGGATCCTCACAATAAAGTTAAACTTTTAACGATGACATCTCAGTTTTATTTATCCTACACAAATAAATTAAAACACAAAATGTTTGTTATAGTTGGATCATTTTTAAAATGAAAATTCGGTGCCATTTGAAAAGAAAGAAACATTAAAAGTTGCAAAAAAGATTTGGTTTGAACTGCGGCTCCCTTTGCTTTTTATAATGTGCCGCTTCCCGCACGTGTCCGTAATAATAGACCATATAAAAAGCATAAGCGACCGACAATAAAAATTAAACCTTTTTGCTACTTTTTATGTTTCTTTTTCTTTTCAAAGGGCACCGAATTTTCATTTTAAAAATGATCCAACTATAAAATTTTTGTTCTCTATCATTTTTACGTAAATCTAGTAGTTTTAAAGTTATTATGAAAATAAGAGCCATTTTTAGGGAAAAAATTATATTTTTGAAAAATCGTATTTAAAAAAAAAGCATTCTACACCGGTCAGACTCTTTAAGCTTATTACTAACACTAAAATAAAGTAAATCCTTTAAGGAATACTATAAATTTCAAATTTGGTGAAAGTGGCGTAGGTTTTATTTTTCACTTTTTCTTTAAAAATTCGAAAGCCCCCGAGAGAGCCCCGTATTATTTTCATTATGACTCGCTTTTTCTTAATGCAATCTACTCACCTCAAATACTTGCGTTTAAGTACTCACAAAAAAATGATACCTTAAAGTAGCTATAAGTCACTTTAGATTTAACCTAAAATGTTTTTAATAAAAACCGATCTCTTTGTTTTTTTTTTAGCTTTTATTTTGGTAAGAACATTTTTTTGGAAAAACGTATAGTTTTAAAGTTATTTGTAAAAAACATTTTCAATAGTTAGTAAACAAGGAAGTTTAAAGGTGTATGGAAGCCCAATACTGTAGAACAAAATTGTCCAGGCGTGCAGGGCGGCGGGAATCGGGGGATTGGCCCCGCGGAGTTTGCGCAATGAATAGTAAGTCGGGGCCGGACATGATTCTTTGTTACTATCTATAAAGTTGACATCATCAAATGTTAAATTCAAACATTCACTGTTTTATTTTTTGCACAAAATTGTTGGTTATTAAACGATACTACCATAGAATATTAAAAATTATTGTGTAATATTGGATTTTACATCATCTGATATAATATGGAAAGCATAGATGGCGCCACTTTACAGCCTTCTATTTAAATGGTCGATATTTTTGGGAGTTTTGTATTTTTACCAAAAATCTTTGTAAATAAATAAAAACACTATTTTTTAATTTCAAACATTTTATGATAGTTTCATGTACTTATCACCAATTTGGTGATAAAAGAAGGGCAAGATAGTGTAAATGAGTTTAATCTAATCCTAAGATTCTGCTTGTACATTAAAAGGTGAAATTTTTTATAACTGCATTTTAGGCACATACTTTTCACTAATAACATTCATGAGACAGAATAACATTGGTTAAAAATGTTTAGTAACCTTTGGTACCTGAGTATCCATTGTAACAGTAACCGTTAATCCGTTAAATATTATGTGTCTACAGTATGTCGAGCTTAAAAAGTTGATAATGTAAGTTTAAGAAACCAAAAATCTAATTTCTTTTTAAACAAATACAGAAAAAGCAACAAGGAACTTTAACATAAAATTGTACTTTCTTTCATTCAATTAGAGGGACCTGTATATATTAAAATTTGCCTGGTCTGCCCAGTAATTAATAATTTTGATCCTTTACTAAATTATTAAATGAAATAAAAGTACCTAAATGTAAACCTTATTTCTTTTTAATAATCCACAGAAATACACAAACATTGTAGAAATCATATAAAAGATAGTTAAGATTGCCTTACTTTTCTCTCTGCTATTTCCTATGAAATTTTCATTATTCTATTATTCATAATTAATATATTATTATTTTTTTGGTTACCTAACGTTACGTCTCATAAGAAGCACCTAATTTAAATATAAGAAATACTTACCTAAAGTAAAAAATGCCGGGTATGTTACCCTTGGATTTGCAAGACAAAACCATACAATCTCTAATCATTTTGTTACGATATTATAAGTAACAAACAATAAACACAAAATTTAGCCACATTTTAATAAACACTAATCACTAAAATAAGAAGGTTTTATCAATCCAAAAAACTTGGTACTCACACAAAGCAAAACAATCGAAACTAATACGGCGCAAAGGGCACAAACCACAACGAAATGACAAATGATGAGACGACGACGGTTGACGGTACAGCGCGGATATAGTTTCATACGCGCCGTGCGCGCCCTTGCACCAAAAACCTTAGACAACCTAATACCAAAAACGGTACTACGGCTCTCATAGAAGTATAATGTGTTGCCTAACTACACACTGATTTATCAGTGTGTAAGTAGGGAACACATTAAATTATTTCGTGGAATTTTGTTATTGCGCAGAATCGGCGGGGCCAACTCTGACAGTTATTTTCATACTTGGCTGGACATTTTTTGATCGCACCTTTAAACTTCCTTGTTAATACTTAAATAACTATTACAGAATGACTGCGGTTAATTAAATAATAAAAAATGGATTTACAACGTGCCTATTTAAGTTCTCTACATATGGGAAACTTTTATTATTAGTTTATTTAAAAAAAAGTCTTTATAAAAAGTGTTGCTTCCTGCTAAAATACAGTTGTATTATTCAAGCTTAAGATGGCGTGTACAGGGTTGTTAAAAATAAAAAAAAAATAAAAATTACCCAGGAAAGAAGTACTATTAATTTTTATTTTATAGCAAAATGTAATAATTAAGTCATATTTAGAATAAAAAGGTATAGCTAGCTTCCTACCTTAAATCATTTAAAAAATAATAAAATAATAATATTGCAAAATGTAATAACAAAGTTTTACTTTTGGAAATGTAGAAAATAACTTATACTGTGCTTAAAAAACAATCAGTGTTTATTATTAATTAACTTATTTGCTTGTAATGTTTATTAGAATTAAGTTAGTACAAGTAATTTTTACGTTTCTAAAAGTAAAACTTTGTTATGTTATTCCTTTTGCAATATTAGTATTATTTTGTTGTTTTTTAAATGATTTCGGGTAGGTAGATAATTCTGAAGTTAGCTATATTTTTTTGTTCTAAGAAAAACATTGTTTTTATATTTTGCTATAAAATAAAAGATAGCGGCATAATAGAGACAAATAGCTCAGAATTAATGACAAACAAAAATGTTTAAAAAACGTAAAATAAAATAAAATGCATATTACACAGGCCCCAAAAAAAGTGGTGTGTGCTGAGTGTCGGACTAACATTTTCTGGAGTATTTTTTTCGCTGAACTCGAATCTGAAGTTACAATTGGGGTTCAAACAGCAAATAATCGAGAAAAGGCGTAATTTCAGATATCAACGTTTTTTTTTTTTTTTTTTTATCTTTGTGACAGCTCACGAATTATTTTTCATATACATATATAATATATGTTAGCATATACAAAAAATACAGTAAAGCGCACCGTACTGCGAACATAGGGGGGTCCTGGGCGATTTTGGATGTCCCCAAATTTCCCCAAAATACCAATAATTTTTGTGGCTTGTATTTCAATTTCCGTCTCGTTTCCTCACGGGGTTTTTATTTTTGGTTGGGACTGGTGGGGAGTGCGGTGATAAATTCGGAAGAATTATCCTTTGGTTTTTGTTCTGTACTACGTTTTTATTTTTAGTAAGAGGATGCAGTGTTTATAGGCAAGTAGCAGGAGCAAATAGCGTCAACCGACTTCGATCGGATTTCTTATCAGCCATAAATTTAAAATTAGTTGTTTTTGGGGGGCCGCAACGTTTGCTATGGTTTAAAAACCAAACATTTTTTCCAATAAAATAAAATAATTTTCTCAAATAAATAATGGAACGTAGAAATTTCTTAAAAAAAAAAATTTAAAGTGCATTCACAAAAAAAAAAAAAAAAAAAACTCTTTGGGTTATCAAAAAATGCTCAAATAAACCACCTTTTTGAGCCAAACAATAACCAAGATTGTCATAAAAACGCCTTCTGACATTTTTTTTTAGAATGCTGAGGGTAATAATCCTAAAAGGGGAATTTTTTTAAATTTTTAATTGCAATTCTTGTAGATTCTATTCTATTCTCCTGGAAACCATAAATTTGTGATTTTACGTGACCCAAGAAAAAAAAAACATTGTTATTTTCCATTTCCATTACAGTTTCACAAATTCATTCGTCTAAAAAGATCATCAAAAAAATTTCTGGTTTTCTTACTTTGTAGGATCGGTATCCATTTTTTCTCAGCACTCTACCCACTGATCTTCTGCTCAAATTAACCTGTTTTGCAATTGTATTAATGAAAATTGTAAGGTTTTAATAACACTTGCCACTACCAAAATTTCCTTCATTTTCCTTTCGTTGTTTTTTTCTGGGACACTATCATGTTTGTGTTTTTTTTGGGCATAACAAAAAAATGTCAGAAGGTTTTTTAAAGACTCGGTGAATAGTGGAAATCGTGGGAGTCGGCCTGGTTGGAAATAAATTAATAAATAATTCCCCAAATTTCCCCCAACAGGATTTTCACGGTGATACCATTTAAAATTTTAATTTTTTTCTTCCAGTTCTAAACATCCATTATTAATAATTATTATTTTATTAAAAAAACTTTTTGGTCGAAAATAATCGACACGTAAAACTTTAGCTGCCGAGCGTTCGATAGTAAAGAATTATTTCAGGAATAAACGTATTGAGTTGATCCTTTGCCGGCCGACGCGCGTCTTATGAATTTGTTTACCGAAAATTATTGATCGATAAGCAATGCGTGCGGCGTTTTTAGGTACATCCCAAAAATTTTCCAGGATTGTCCTATGTTCGCGGTCCTCTGCGCTTTACTGTATATACTCCTAAGTACCGAGTACCGTAGTGCCGGTTTTCGATCTTTAACCCATCTTTTTTTCCCCGTTCCGTCAACGCTGCCTAAGCACTGAAACATGCAAAATTGCATTTCACAGCACCTTTTAGACAACGTGGTAGTACTACCCGGCGTTATAAATAACTACTACCAAATATGTCTCCCCTCGGGGAACGAACCCCATCGCTGGTACGGCGGGCCGAGGTCTGACCACTACGTACCGGAGAGACGAAAAAAAAATTTAAAAGTCAATATCTTAAGAACATAAAATATACACGAAACTTTAAAACATAATCTATGTATTTTTACAAGATCTTTAATTTAAGTTATATAAATTTTTTGTCTAAATGCAACATTTTTGAGTTATAAAAAAAATCCGAATTTTGAATTTTTTCACGGATACCTCTGAAAAATTTTTTTAATTAGTTTTTTCATTTTGTTTTTCTTCTGCAAATTTTAAGTGATTTGGGATTTAAATGAATAAAATAAATGATTTATAATACAAAAACCCCAAAAATTACATTAATATAAAAATATATTTTTCCTATTTTGGACTGAAATTTTTTGTTAAAATTACATTTTCGTTTATATCTCCTTTATTATTTATCTTATCAAAAATGTTTATATAACTTTTTTTTTGACAATTTAAAAAAGGGTTTCCCCTTTTTTTTTTTATGAAATTTTTTTTTATCTCTTATAGTTTATATAGTCGTAGTCCAAACATTCCGTGGTAGCAGGTTCTGCCGGTAAATGTATAGTCGGTCTCAAAGTTTACCGTGTTAGTTTTTTTTATGGATAATACCTACCGACAGCAATAAAAACGGATCGGTAGGTATTAAAGTACAGAACATT
>JAHBCN010013305.1:0-24924 GCA_019359885.1 Listronotus oregonensis | reverse complement strand
TTTTTCATATGGGTTTTGTTACATGTCTAAAGTTAAAAGTTTCGGAGCAATTTACAATTGAAAATGGGGTAAAATGTCTTATAGCTTATTCTATTAAATAGGCTGAAATAAAAAAAAATGTCAACAATGGGACACGTCCCCCAACAGTGGCGTTTGGTTGCCCCCCGCGAGTGGATCAAACAGTCGTCAAACTTTTGATAGTTTACTTGTCAAAGAATATTCTTCTACTATAACTATTTGTTAAAATGAACAGAAACACGCGTTACAAAAAAGACGAAATGATAGATGGGGGTGAATACGTTGGCGAGGAATGTGTATCAGTTGAGAACTTTAAAAAAAAATTAGGAGACAGATTGGGGGAAGCCGGAAATGTAGGTTATAAGAAAAAAAGTTGTTATTAATAACCGTTCTCAATGGGAAAAATCAGCTACGAGTTTTGCTTTCCTTCCCCATGAGAATCCCCCCAAAAATTACCAATTCTCGGAGCGAAGCCCTTGGTATGTCTTACACATCTGTAAAGGGGGAATTTTACAAAATCACAAAGTGCATCCCTATCGCATTTCGTATCACCAGAAGCTACTACCTGGTGATAAAGAAAAATGGCAATTTTTGTTCTTGGGCAAAAAGAGAAAATTGACCAAAACCATGACTTTTTAAAAACGTGTTATTCACCGATGAATCTACGTTTAAAAGTGGGGGTACTATGAACCGACATAATATAAGGTACTACAGTCAAAAAATCCTATTTGGGGGGGAAATTTTTAAAAAACTAGGAAGATGGTCAGTGAACGTATGGGGTGGAATTATAGATAACTCTGTTGTTGGCCCTTTTTTTTTGGGGGGAATTTAACTGGTAAAAAATTTTTTAAACTTCTTAAGAGAATCGTTGCCGACATTTTTAAAAAAAACCTTCAAGTTAGAAGAAATATGGGTTCCAACATGACGGGGCCCCGCCGCATAGCACACGTGATGTCTTTTTTTTCTTGACTGAACGTCATGGATCGAAATGGATAGGAAACAGGGGAAATCCATGGTATGAAAATAGGGGGGATGACGGACCGTTTTCTGGCCTCCTAGGTCCCCGGACCCAGCCCATTGGATTACTTTCTGGGGGGGGTTCTAAAAATTTCGTGAATGCTACGCCTTGTGAAAGTCCAAATGAAATGAAAGAGAGGATACAAAGTTTTTTAAATTTTAAAACATGATATGCTAAAAACACGTCAGAGAACTTTTTTAGAGCGCATGCATATGTGTTTAGCCGCTGAAGGAGGTTTTTTTTAAAAACCTAGATTACGTTAATGGATTACTAAATTTTTGATTTTTTTTCTATGCAAATAAATTTTTTTTTTTTTTTGTTATTTAATTATTTTGCATTTCAGCCTATTTAATAGAATAAGCTATAAGACATTTTACTGTTTTTTAATTGTCCATTGCTCCGAAACATTTAACTTTAGACATGTAACACCCTATATGAAAAAGGTTTAGAATTTTCTAGAAACCCAAAAAAATAATATACCGGGTGTTCCATTTAAAATAAGGAAGATAACCATATTTTTTTCGGATAACTGGAGAGACGAAAAAAAAATTATAACGTCAATATCTTAAAAACTATAAAATATACACGAAACTTTATATCACATAATCTATGTATTTTTACAAGATCTTTAATTTAAGTTATATAAATTTTTTGTCTAAATGCAACATTTTTCGAGTTATAATCAAAAATCCGAATTTTTAGAATTTTTTCACGGTATACCTCTGGAAAAATTTGAAAATTAGTTTTTTTTCATTTTTGTTTTTTCTTTGCAAATTTTAAGTGATTTGGGATTCAAATGAATAAAATAAATAAATTATTAATAAAAAACCCAAAAATTACATTAATAAAAATATATTTTTTTCCTATTTTGGACTGAAATTTTTTGTTAAAATTATATTTTCGTTTATATCTCCTTTATTACTTATCTTATCAAAAATGTTTATACAACTTTTTTTATAGACAATTTAAAAAGGTTCCCTTTTTTGTTTTATGAAATTTTTTGTATCTCTTATAGTTTATATAGTCGTAGTCCAAACATTCCGTGGTAGCAGGTTCTGCCGGTAAATGTATAGTCGGTCTCAAAGTATACCGTGTTAGCACTTGCTTTCATTTATGTATTATACCTGCCGACAGCAATAAAACTGCGGATCGGTAGGTATTAAAGTACAGAACATTAGGGACGGACTTTAATAATATAAAGATTTATAATTTATTGTTTATTTAGGTAAGTATAATCTTAAAATTACATTAAGAAATTAAATATATGCAAAGTTTTAATAAATTCATAACTGCATTATCTATACATAATTACATTTTTAATCTAAATATCTAAATCTGATTTTGTTTCACTATCAGGGTCATCATTGAGATTAATTGCAATAGGATTTATGTTGTTTTGGATAGAAATGTAAAAGTCCTCAATTTTTATAATGAGCTGTAGTAAATTTTTCCAGCTCTCAACTGGTATGTTAGTAATTACATTTTTTATCAAATTTATAACACTGGGACTTAAAGTGGGTGTAACATTTTCTGCTCTGATCTTTGATTTTACTTGGTTCCACAAATGCTCTATGGGGTTAAACATACAGTGATACGGAGGAAGTCGTAAGACAGTATGCCCAGCCTCTTCAGCCAAATTATCACATACATATTGTTTTTTATTGCATATGAATTTGGGACTTCCAAAAGATGCGTTTTTTTTTAACTGAATTCAAAATAAATATCATTTTCTAACAAATATTCCTGAATTTCAGTTTTTGAACTTGATGAAGCTGCTGCTTTGTGTAGCAGACGGCTGTGGTAGCTTGCGTTATCCATGACAATAACACTGTTGTTTGGAATATTTTTTAAAAGATAATTTTGAAACCAGTTTTCAAAAAGTTTGCACTTGTATCCTCATGATAATCCAAGCTAGAATCCTTAATATTCTTTGCAGACAACAGCAAGCAGTTTGGGACAAATCCGTCTTCTGAACCAGCGTGTATTATGGTAATGCGTTTTCCTTTATTTGAAGGTGCTTTTGTCTGACAGTTTTGACTGGAATTAACCCATCCTTTGGATACTGTGTCGTGTGAATCGAACCTTGTTTTATCAAGGTAAATTATGGATCTGTTTTCTAACCTATATCTTTTAATTTCTTGAAGGTAATTAAATCTCCAAGTGCGTAATCTGTGCGATTCCATTACTACTTGTCTTTTGTCTATTTTGCGGTATTTAAATCCCATTTTACAAACAACTCTATGGAGGGTGGCACGGCTAATATTTATATTGGTTTCGTCTTCGTCTAGCTTCTTTTTCAGTTTATCCAAGGTAGGAATAACTCCGCTTTCATAAAGACAATATATTTTCCTTCTTATTAGATCCTGATCACTATTGTCTATACAGTGAGATTGAAAATCACTATGTTTTTTTCTTTTGTTCAATTCTTCACTAATAATAATATCCGTTATCGATGATATTGGAGTTTTTGTAAGTAGACAGGTTTCTTTTAAAGCTTCTTGTTTAATTAGACCTCTACTGATTTAAGTTTCATAAACATTTTTCACAACCTGTTTTGCATCTAACGACAAATGATTTCGACGCGACATAGTTATATTCTCGTAAAACAATATTTCGAAACGCACAATAAAAACGGTTATTCAACACTGCCACTAAAATATTAGCCAAAATATTTATATGCCTAATGGTTAATACTTAAGAAATACCTGGCCCACCCCTGCCCTTATGGGCATATATATATGGGTTAACCGCACATTATGCAGTTATAGGGGAAAACAAATAAATGTTAGAAAATTAATAAGCCTAAAATAAATCGGGCCGTTTCTTTGGAGCAATTTTGTCATTTTAATATTAGTTTTTCATTTAAGTAGTTATTTAAAAAATAATTTAGAATTAAATTAAAAAATATTAAATGTTTCTAACGTTTATTTGTTTCCCCTATAACTGCATAACATGCGGTCGTTTGGACATCTTCAATCGCCATTTTCTCAAAAACTGACAAAGATAGGTATAGGATATTATACAGATTTTATATCAGGAAAGACCCGTAGAATCCAAATTTTAAAAAATATACAGGGTGTTGCATTTAAATATTTGAAGTAACATTATTGGAAAAATCAATTTTCGCAGCACTTCCGGTAAAGCCGGTAGTAGTTTTATTATGACCTCCGAAGATAGAGTTTTGAGAAAAAATTAAATTAAACATAATAATTTTTTATATCATTTATTTGTTTTCCCATAAAACTGCATAATATGCGGTAGTTTGGACATCTTTAATCGCCAATTTCTCAAAAACTAGCAGAGATAGGTATAGGACATAATATACATTTTATATCAGAAATTATTCGTAGAATCCAAATTTTAAAAAATATACAGGGTATTCCATTGAAAAAATCAAAGTTGATGTCGTTTCCGGTTAAACCGGAAGTGATAGAGACATGTTATAGTATCTAATATCAGCATCTTATGATATATTATAGCATCCTAACATTTGAAAGCTATATGTTTTTATTCAAGAAAATAAAAGGCTGGGTAGTGATTTCGTTGTCACCCGGTATAGTTTTTCTATATGGTAACATTAAAAATGAAGACTATATTTGCCACACGAAAGATTTCCTCGCCACTAGTTTTGGTACCAACTAGTGATGTAACAAATATTCGCATTCGCGGATATTCGCATATTTTTACATATTCGCATTCGCAAAATTTCTGCAAATTTTTTGCGAATACGAATATCAAAAAAAAAATAATAATAATAGTGGGTTAATAAAATCAAAATCTATTCATTTCTTATTTTTTTTATTACACGAAAAAGTAACTTATCCTCGTAATCACATTATCAGTCTTCACTTTATCATTTGGTATTATTTATCTATTTACTTTACTTTGGGCAATGAAGCTTAACAATTAAATTTTCATTAGAACTTATAAGACAAAAAATATATAATGCAAACAAAAACCAATTCTTCTATAAATGTTTTATCAGTTTTGGTAGCAGATATTTGCATTCGCATTCGCGAATGTTAAAAAAATGACATGCGTTACATCACTAGTACCAATATCTTAAGAACTACGGAAATAAAACTTTTGCTTTAACACCTTGTACCCTTTACTTTTAAATCAAAATAAATGTTTCCTAATTTCAATATTTTGACCCGGTCTGTATCATCCTAAGTTATTGGTAGAACCTTTTCGGACACCCCGTATTTAAAGTCTCCCTTTTTAATATACTTATTAAATAAAATTTTTTAAAAATGCTGTTCGAATCTCGTTGCTTTTGACCTTTAAATAAAATTTTTGGGTAAGATAAAATCTGGTGAATAAACAAAACATAATTTACTAGTATTAAAAAGCACATTTTACTATTATGATTTAATTATCAAAAATTATCAAGAGGTCAAAGCACTTATATTTTTGTTCTCGTATGTGTACGAATTTTTATTTAAATCTTTCTGATCCCTAGCCAAAAACATTATTCAAAACTATATTTTTTTCACCACTAGTTTCTTAAGAGAAACTATTGCTAAACAATTTGCTGCCAGTGCTACTTTGGATCCTCCCCATACTCTGCCTCTTCCAGCAGTTGCTTTTCTTTCTTGTAAAATATCCAAATTTTTCTAAGGTCAACCAGTTTAAGCATACCAGTTCTTTTCTTTTTACTTTTTTCCTTTTGATAATAGACCTATATCTCTTATCTTATTTGTTTGCAAGGTAAAGGAAAATTTATTCATTTCCCAAATTTTAAACTATTCAGGAAAAAACAAGATTTTATGTGAGAGACTGTATTGAATTCTGTCGTAAAAAATCAACAGCAGATCTTCTTTCCTTTCTCATACACAGCTAGAACAAGTCACAAGTCCCTTGAGTTTCTTGGTAAATCCCCGATTGTTGCTCTTGACATATCTAAGGCTGTTGACAAGGCTCTAGCTGTCTAGTTTCCTTTCTAATCGATGTCGGCGTCGCCAAGAGGAACATAGGAAATCCCATGTAAATTTTAAGGGAGTTAATTATTGGCTCTCCTGTACTTTTTACAGAAAAAATGTATAATACCTTTTTGAATAGACCAATCCGACAAACCCTCGTGCCAAGTTTCAAAAAATTTTAATAAGCGAATCTTGAATTAGGCTTTGTCAAATCTGACGTACAGCCGAATACAAGGAATGTTTTTTTTTTCGTTTCATCAATCTCACAACCATTACATTCAAAGTAAAAGACATGTTAACATTATTTTATTATCAAACCTTTTATTTAATGTAACAATTAAGTTTAACTAATAACAATTATTACTATCGATCATTAAAAAATAATTTTATCATACTAGAATTTAATTAAACCAATGGTAATATCTAAAATATTTTCAATTTATTTTCCCATCAAGCCTATCTGGTCCATTTCAACGTATTCTCAGTAAATTTAAGTCCAAAGCCATTGCAATAAATAATTGTAAATGTTTAACTGAGAAGATCGAAAATAGATCCGAAAAAGACCGAACTGAACTTTTAATATTTTACTAGGTGTGGAAAAATATAATAAAATAAAATACAATAACTTTTTTTAAAATCATAGAAAATATCATAAAAACATTAATTAATCAAATCAACAATATCCCATCGATCATAAAATTCATTTCTAACGTGGCGTTGATATTGCTAAATTTTATTACATTCTATTATTCTATTATTCTTTTATAGCTGGTTTAGATTCTCAAATTTCACACTTGTATAAATGATACTTTTTAAGTGACCCCACAGAAAGAAGTCATTCGGTGAAAAATTAGGTGACCTGGCTTGCCAAAGTTATCGGTACCGTGGACCAATAATATTGCCGTTAAAGGCATTTTCCAGGTACTCTCTAACCATACGGGCATTACGGGCGGGGCAACCATCCATTTGGTACCAGTTATTTTTTTTCCCGAACAACTTCTTCCAAGGCGGAGATATTGTGTCCGAGTATGAACAAAGCGATGTTCATTTTCTGGGCTCCAATACTGGCAATTCTGAACATACGTTAGTACTTGATTGAGCTTTAAGTCTTCGTGGACCTCCAAAGTATAATAATAATAATAATAATAATAATAATAATAATAATAATAATAATGCTTTTATTGTCATGGGTTTCAAAGTGAAACATTACAACGTCAAATATTTTCTTCAAATACTAGTTAAAAAGTAAATACATGCATACTCATTTATTCATCCTGGCTCGCGCATTGACACTCATTCATACTTTTTCCCACACTCCTACATTATATAAATACATAATTAAAAATTACAGTCAAGACAAACCAATATACATATATAGGACATCGCTACAAATTAAAGTATTTATCTAGAGAATAAAATATTTTTTTCTAATAAAAAAGTCCTTACTTTATTCTTAAACAATTTCTCGCTTGTAATCATCTTAATGTTATGCGGCATTCATTAAAGATCTTAATACAATTAAAGTAGGGACTCTTTTCATACATTCTAGTTCTGTGATAAGGTATGCTTAGATTGCCGTGGCCTCTTGTAGTCATGTTCTTGTAAAAATCATTATTTTTAGAGAATTCATGTAAATTTTTTTCCAAACAAACAAATACTCAAAAAAATATAAACAAGGAACCGGTAGTATTTTGTAGTGATTTTTAAAAAGTGGTCTGCACGACTCCCTAAGGGAAAAACCCAAACATTAATCTTACAACATGTTTTTGCAAATGAACACTCTTCGGAATCCACAGAATTAAACCAAAACAAAATACTGTACTGTATTGCCGACTGAACATAAGCAAAATAATAAACCTGAAGGCTTTCTACACTTACTTGATATCGGAGATACCTTATTACGTAACATTATTAATCTTTTTACCATCATCTATATGTTCCTTCCATGATAAGTGCTGGTCCATTGTTAAACCCCAAAAAATTTTTTTTATCCACCTGAGGAACTGTTTTGCCTGTTAAGTTAACGTATATTGACTGGTTTTGGTTTTTTTAACTTACTATGCAGGTTTTTAGTATTTAGCTCCAAACAATTATCCTTACACCAAGTATTCATTCTTGATAAATATTTTACTAGATTTAATTGAGGCAGCTGGTATGTTGGGCTCAACTATGATACATGAATGTCGTCCGCAAACTGGAAAACAAAATCAGGCCCCCTGAGTCACCCAATTCATTTTCATAAATTGAAGAAATTCGGGCCCAGAATTGAACCTTGAGGGACCCCAGAAGATACTGGTAAAGGCTCGGGTAAAACGTCTTTTAGTTCCCGAATTATGGGAAGTTATACATACCCTTTGGGTTCTATTACTGAGATATGATCGAATTGGGCATTGAAACACCTCTTACGCCGCAAATATCAACTTTTTAGAAGCAATTCATGGGTTTTAGATCAAATGCTTTTGATAGGTCAAAGTATATGCCACTAACTTGCCTACCATTATCAGTTCCTTCATTATTAAATTTAATGATTTAAATATTGCATCCTGCGGGCAGGTTTTCGGTAAGAAACCAAAGTGATTTTTTTAAATTTTATTATTACTATAGAAATAACCCAATAACCGAATATATATTGCACGTTCCCAAAGACTTTAGAGGGTACTGATAATAGTGGTTTCTCTATAATTATTTGGATCTCTTTTGTTACCTTTTATGTATTTAGGGGCAATTTTTTGGGATCTTTAACCGACAAAGGAAATTTACCTTGAATAAAGCAGCTATTTATAATATCGGTAAAGGGATAGCGAAACAAATCAAAACCTTTTTAAAACTATTGAGGGTATATTATTTATCAAGACCGGTTGAATACTTAGGTGGAACTTCCCAAAAATTTAAAATCTTTATGTCGTCTGGTGTTTATGGAAACAAATATAACTAGAAGTTTGGCTTCTTGTCCCATTTTTAAATAATCTATCCGATACCATTTGTGTTATAATTTGTGAGAACTCTGAATTGATTGTTCAGCAACTCTCAACGGGTTCTGGATCCCAAAAAAGATTGCCATCATGCAACAAGCTGATATTCCCATCGGGTGCACCAGAATTTTGGTTATTTTTAAAAACAAATTCCAGGTAGTTTTACCTTGTTCTGACTGTTCTGTATTTTATTGTCATTGTAGGCTATTCGATAAGTATTAATATAGTGTTTATATGACTTTTTTCCTTTTATTTTTCCAAAATAATTACACTTCTAGTCCTCTTATATAAATCATACCAGTCTCTGTTTTTTTGGGGCCAATCATACTTTTTGGGTTCCCCGTATTTGGATTTATTAATTTTTATATTTGATTTTAATAGGGAAAATTTAAAAAAAATAAAAAAAAATTTTTTTATAAAAACCCTCATATTTACTGTCTACACCCCAGCGTCATACACATTTTGCCACGTTTCACTACACACCTATGTCTAAAGTTGCCCCAAATTTGGCTCATAATTTTGGGGTTTTCCAAATGCAGTCTCTTTTGTCCCCCTAACCTTTAAGCCTTTTAACTGAAAGTACCAACGCATAATGATCAGAGACATGGTTTTTTTTATAATACAACTGAATTGTCCTTTTCTATTTTAGAACAAACATTATCAATTTGTGTTTCGGTTGTAGTACCTACCCTAGTAGCCCCAGTTACATGAGTGATAATGCCATAAGTGGTCAACAAGCTTACAATGTCTCTGCTACTTTCAGTCAAAAAGTCTATATTAGTAGTAAAAAAAGTCGGTAAAATAATGACGCTGCACTAATACAACACCTCTTATCAATGACATGTCAGATCAATTTGGTTATCAAATTCTTTAAATATGATTTTACCCACTTAATGTATTTATTTTCCTTCGTAGGAATTAGGACTGCTGCCACCCAAGTTCACTCCCTTATCGACAATGAGATTAAGGCAGGTATTCCAGCTGAACGCATCCTTATTGGCGGATTTTCACAGGGTGGCGCGCTTGCGATATATTCAGCGTTGACGTTTCCTCAAAAACTAGCGGGCGTAGTAGCTCTTTCGTGCTGGTTACCTCTAAGAAAAAGTTTTCCAGCTGCCAAAAGATGTCCTGATGATGTTCCGGTAAGTAGTTTTTTGCATACCTAAACGGTTGTATATATTTTTTGTTTGTTGCTCTAAGAAACAAACTGCCTCATGGCTAAACTGGCCCCGTTTGAAAAAGTAGTTTTTATTTTCTATATGAAAAGTCGGCAGGGAAAACAAATATTCATTTTTGTGTCAAAATTAGTTAATCAATAGAAAATGTAGGTTTTGGTAAGCTAGATTAAT
Organism: Listronotus oregonensis; assembly: GCA_019359885.1. NCBI lineage: Eukaryota > Metazoa > Arthropoda > Insecta > Coleoptera > Curculionidae > Listronotus > Listronotus oregonensis. The sequence goes on along the minus strand of JAHBCN010013305.1, from coordinate 14,645 downwards.
TGAATATTTACAGCAAAAAAAAGACTTTTGGAATGACCACTCAACAAATACAGCTGCTGATGACTCTGTTCAGTTTTTTACTCCTTACTAGATAAAGGTCTCTGCACCATTGCCTCGCTTTTCGATCTAACACAAGCTTATTATGTTCTGAGAAATTTAATTCTTAAACCATGTGATTATATTCTGAGAAAATGTTTCTTGGGATTGGTTCATCAAAAAAAAATTAATTTTTGAAACATTTTGACCGTTCCTGCAGCTATTTTTTTTTTGAAATTGAATAAAGTAAACTTAAAAATGTCTAAAATTTAAACAATAACTTCAAACATATTGCATTGATTTCTTTTTTTACTGTATTTATTGGTTAGTTTTGGTTTTCTATCCATTTAGGAACATAATTCCGGTTTCATGTGAAATAGCCATCTTGTTCATGTTTTTTCCGAAATAGCCACCTTGTGTATGTTTTTCCGTAAAATCAGTGGAGGCTCTAGGATTTTCAAAAAATTTTATCTAAAAAGTGAGACATGGCACCTACACCTAAATACCAGATGCTATTGGACTCATTTGGTAAAAAAAAATCGCAACAAAGCTACTTTCTTTGGCAGCGCTCCCAGAGAAAAATCTAAGTTTCAACAGCCAATCCTTAATTTGTGTTTTTTTCATGAATTTGGTCAAATTTTATTGTCCAAGTCCTAATTTTGCAAAAATCTGCCTTTTTCTTAAAATTAGAGATACCTGAAATATTTGCATAAGAAAATAATTCAGCGGAAAAATTTTAACTGGGTATGGTTTTTAGAAAAACAAAGAGAGCACTGCAAAAAAATATCTTTTTTTCGCAAATTCAAAAATAAAAATTTTCTTTACCAAGGTGGCTTTCTTTACCCTTGAGGGCAATAGCATCTGGATGTATTTGGTGTGAGTCCCTAGTCTCACTTTTTAAATTTAAAAAAAAAAACTGAAATTCCTAGAGCCGTCACTACGTAGGATCTGAACTAGTACTCAAAAAATGATTAGAATTGAAAGAAAAGAGATAGTAGGCCGTTCAAAAACTACGTCACGCTGAATTTCACCATTTTTGACCCCCTCCTCCCCTTTGTCACACCGCGTCACACTCTTTGCGACCCCCGTATATTACGTCACAAAAGCTAGACCCCTCTATAAATAGCCCCTTTTGATTTAATATTTAATAAAATTTGCTTGTGCGATCTTGAATACTTTTTATAAATGTTAAATAATTTTTGATACAACTCATTTCTCGAAGATGTCATTTTTTGAGAATATCCTCTACGTTAAATTTAGGAAATATTTGACTGAGTGATTAACATAAAAACGAACATAAGATTAAGGGATGCGAGGTAAAGAGCGTCCGCATCTGTTGACTCCTAAATGACAAATGAAGAAAATGTATAAAAACAATAGTATTCGTTCCGAGGGCAACAGGACTAGCGCCAGAGGTGACAATTTTGAGAACTTCGCACCCGACAAATTGCATGTAATTTTCCATAAGACGCGACCTCTGTCTAAAAAGTCGGCACTTCATGACCGATCACGGATACACCGTAGAGGTATTACAGATAGAGCAGGGATGACATACGGCTGCCTGTACGTGGAAACGTCCGACGCGACGGTTAGAAAGAGAAAGAAGTTCGCGGTACCCTGTCTGTCTCTCTTTACTAACGCATGCGAGAGAGAGAGAGATAGAGTACTGTAACCTCTCTCTTTTTTAAGTTGAAAGGCAGTTTGAGGCCTGGCTCCCCTGCTCTATTTATTTTACCGCCATGGGATACACACAGACATTCAAAGGATTGCGCTTGGAGCGAATACATGCAACTTTATTTTACTATTAAAACGCAGAGTCTCAGGACAGTACACCCGGTTGCTTTACTGAGTGACAAGCGCCGAGTACGTAGAATCGCTATTCGTTTTGATATAGGTTCTGCAGAGGCACCGGTTGTGTCCAACCACACTACTAGTACCATCAAAATACTTATATATGTACACACTTAATACACATGACTTTCTATCTTGACAGTAAGATAAAATTAACAAATTAAGGAATAATTGTTTTATGAACTGCAAACGTCACGTTTTCTTAGGCCCCCCGCCTACACATCTTGTCACACTAAGCCAGCGTTTCTCGGGGTTGCGGAACCGGGGCCGCGACACCTCAGGGTTCCCCGAAACTTTGGTTAGCTAAACCAAAAAACATCAGGGAGAATCTTATGAAGCTATGTGCAGTTAGTATGGCTTAATGTATGATCAATGAAAAGGCCGCCAAAGAAATAGCTAAAATTCCTCTTTTAAATGACACAGTCACTCGCCGAATTAAGGATTTGACAGAAAATGTAAAAGACCAATTGATTCAACGCATTCAAACATGCAAGTTTGTTTTGCAAATGGACGAGTCGACAGACGTTGCAGGTCTTGCAATTTTATTAGTTTTTATTAGGTACCCCTCCCAAAAAACCTTACTAGAAGATCATCATTTTTGCAAGCCCCTTCCAACACATCCAACTGGGGTTGAAATTTTTACTCTTATAAACTCTTTTTTTATCGAAAATAAGATTCCTTGCGAAAATTGCCTTGATCTTGTACGGACGGCGCAAAAGCTATGCTGGGGACAATTTCGGGTGGGGTCCAGTGAATTAAACAGGTTGCAAGAGATTGCACAAGCAGTCATTGCATGCTACACAGGCAAGCACTTGCCGCTAAAAAGTTACCTCAGGATTTCAAAAGTGCTCTCGATGAAGTCGTTAAAATAATAAACTTTATAAAAGCTCGCCCGTTAAATAAACGATTGTTTAAAATCTTATGCGACGACATGGGAAGTGTTCATTCATCACTACTTTTTCATACAGAAGTTAGGTGGTTATCCCGAGGAAAAATATTGAAAAGATTTCTTGAATTAAGAGCTGAAGTGCGTGCTTTTTTTTACAACACAATTTTGATCTCACACATCAGCTGGATGAAAAAGAATTGATTTATAAAGTGGCGGTGATATATTTGTCAAACTTAATGAAGTAAATCTTGCGCTTTAAGGTAAACATATTTACTGCAAGCGAAAAGATTTTGGCCTTTAAAAAGAAACTTCAGTTTTGGGTTACTTGTATCAACCTCAAACAGCTTGAGTGTTTTCCAGTCATCAAAGATATTTTAGAAGCGGAGAATATAGAGTTAGAAATTAACCAATATGCCGAAATCATTCAAAATCTTAAGGATTTGAATGACTTAATTACTTAGTATTTTCCGAATGATTATTGTGACAAACTAAAAAGTTTTCCATGGGTCAAAAATCCTTTTATAATCAATAAAAAAACTATCTTCTCTTTCTATTGAGGAATATAAGAAATTAATTGATTTAATATCCGATTCATCCTTAGAATCAGCTTTTAAAATAATGCCACCGGCAGAATTTTGGTGCGGCTTGGAAGAAGAATATTCGCAATTATCAAAAAAAACTATTTTAATACTTTTACCTTTTGCCACAACTTATATGTGCGAAACTGAATTTTCCACTTACGTGTCAATAAAAAATAAATACCGCAATAGGCTTAATGCGGAACCTAATATAAGACTTCAACTTACATCAATAGAACTGGATATTAAATATTTGTGTAGGAGTAAGAAGCAAACTCATGCATCACATGAATTTTTTTATGCGTTTTTCTTTGTTCATATACTTATATTTATTTTTTAAAAATCGTTTAGTCGTGCTTACATATTTTAATATGTAATTTATATTTAATAAAATTAATAAATAACACTAGAATTAAATCCATTTTTTATTGAAATACCTACTTTAATGTTTTTAACTTTTTTTTATCTTGGGACAGTCCACGAAGGCTGATGCCTAAGTACTAACATACCCTGGGTGACTTCAGTGTGGTGAGAGGGAGTTTGTTCACATGGGACCTAAATTTTTGGAGATTGGGAGGAGAAGGAAAAACTTCTGCGGACGCAGGTTCCATATCTTGGCCTCTAGGGAAAAGGAACGAAGAAAGCGGAAGTTCGGGCCTCTCTAACTGAACTGTAAAAGGATGCATAAAAGTTGATCACGTGGGTTTCTCTGTTGGAAGCTGCCAGAGAAGGAATTATACTGGCCAACTCCTCTGGAAAGCCGTGAAAATACCTATAGAAGAGCGACAGATCCCCTACAGCTCGACGGTGGGCAAGAAAGGAAGCCTTTCTGTGAGCGTTGGATCATTAATAAGACGAACGGCTCTTCTTTGAATGGAGTCCAGAATGCTAAGTGTTGTAGGGACGCCATTCCCCGACATGAGAACAATATTCAAAGAAGGTCTGATTTGGGATACATACAAATGTACAGATTGGAAGAAGAAGAAATTTTTTGGCTCGGAAGAGAAATCCAATTTTATTGAAGCTGCCGAAGCTATGGATAAAATGTGTTTGTGCCAGTTGAGGTTATTCTCAAAAGAACGCCGACAAGATTAAACGACTCTTTGTTCTGCAGAGCTTGGCCGCTCATATGTAAGGGATGAGCATTTGCAGACTTTTCGCGACAGCGAACATGACTTGTTTTCGAGGCATTAAACTGAACAAGATTTTTCCCCCAATCCGATAGTTTGAGGTCTTGTGAAAGAGATATCTGCATTGACCTGCGCTTGTTTTCGAAATCAGGATTACACGGTGGCTTAAGAAATTGAATACTAGAGTGGAGGGTACTATCGTCAGCAAACTATGAATGGGATTGATTTGGAAGAGAGAAGATGTTAATGTGTAGAAGAAACAGCGTGGGTGCCAACACTGAGCCCTGGGGTACCCCAGCATTAATTTGGTAGAAGCTGGAGGAATGACCATCTACACTAACTGATATACGTCGATTAGAAAGGAAACTGGAAAGCCAAGAGCAAAGCTTGGGTGGAAGACCGTAAGAAGGAAGTTTGTTAAGAAGCCGATCATGCCAGACCTGACCTCTTCATAGCCGTTGCTTCTGTTACCGATTTGCTACCATTAAGTGGCTTATCTCAAAGAAAAAATAAAACAAATGCTTTTGGATGCTTCCTTTGTCGATTTGTTGCCATTAAGTATACTGACTCAAAAAAAAGTGGGTTTCCATGGAAAACATTTTAACGATTTGAGGTTCCGCAGAACAAAAAGTTTGAGAAACGCTGCACTAAGCGATACCCCCTGTTATGCGAACGGATTTTATGACCCTTCTTTCATTTCAGGTATTTATTGTTACCTTTTTTTCTAATTTAAATCGCCAAATAAAAAAATGTTTTTTCGTCTGTTTTTGAGCATGTTATAGCGACCAGGTAAAAAGATAAAAATACTATATAAGTATCAAACTACTCGTCATTAAAAACCAAGATAATCATTATCTTTTGTTTTTCGAAAATTTTTAAAAATTACCCGTATTTAGGAGTTGAAAATTGCCGAAAAAATTATGAACACAATGATTATCATATTTTTTTCCATTATATATATATATCTTAGTAAACCAAAATTAAGTACTTTCGTGATAATAAAATAAAGATTTATAAAGATCAAAAATGCACGCCTTAGCTCTCTAAAAAGGTGAAATCATCCCTAAAAATTGAAAAATAAATTACATATTTTTAAAAAATCTGTAAAAAATTATATATTTAAGTACATAAAAACTATGAAACAACTATTTCTTGTTAGTGTTGATTAAAAAAACATATGAAGGTTAAAGACAGGAGAAAGGTAATAATTAATTAACTAATTAATAATAAAAAGTCGTAGAAATAATTGTATTTTTTTACATAAAATACTTATGATAACTCATCCTAGTCTTTTTAACAGATTTTGGTTAAATCTTAACTCTTCAAGAGAGTTGGTTAACACTCCAAAACATTAAAAAATGTTTAACTCTTGAGAATCTATATTTATTACGAAAATACCTAAAATATCAATAATAGGTGTTTTTAATGATAAGGATTTTTTAAAGAATTATAAAATTACTAAACAAAAAACGGCATTAGTATTAGTTATATTTAATATTTAAAGTTAAGTTTTGATAAGTTATGATGCAACAAAATTATATTTTCTGCCCTTTCTGGGCTTGAACGATTTCTTGCGCTTTCATATATGTTCCCAGCTGAAGAGAATAGCTGTTTACTAGCCACACTACTTCGTGGGGTTGTTAAAATTATTATTTGACATTTGTATAAAAATGGAAAAATGTCTTTTTTATTTGCCCACCAAGTCCAAGGATGTTCATTTTTTAATATTTTGGCTAATTCAATGTACATTTTATGTTTCCCTTGAAATTTATAAATCTTAAATCATTGGTTTCCCCATCTAGTGGCGATTTACTTGCCGGCGTACTGGTAAATTCGTCAGAGGTATTCAAAAAAAAAAAAAAATATGAGTAATCGAGTCAGGAACATTTTCTTGGTTTACTTGTTTTGATTTTTTAGAAGTTTTTGCTAGAGGAGCATCATCATCGAAGCAATTTACTTTCTACCAGGTTTATTGTATTCATTTTTTTAACCTGTACAGGTTTTTTGCGATAAAGCATTGTCAAAAAAACATGTTTTAAATCTTGGATCTAATAAAGTGGCCAAAAAAAGATTTCTATTAGTGAAGTAGTCTCTGCACGTTTTATTTAAAAAATTTTAAGCTCATTTTTAGTAGCCTGTTGTCACGCAATTGCTTTAGCCCAAGTGTTTTAGCCTAAAAACACTTTTCCAACTTTTATTTGGCCGTTGGCAGCCTTTAAAAAAAATTATTATTATTATTATTTTTTTTTTTAAATTAAAATTAATATCAAATAAATAGCAAAGGCACAGAAAGTTGAAGGTGAGTAGCAGAGAGGCGTGCAAAAATGCCCTAACCCCATTGCCAGAGAGGGGGTTAAAGTGGGCGCCACTGCGGTGCCAGGCCACAGAGACCTTCCAAGATTTAATTGGGAACTCTCGTTCAGCTTTACTACCACTAAAGATAAGAAAAATTTTACTAAACAATATTAACATTAGAAAAAGGGACACTGGGGGCCAAATAAAACACTATATTTAAAACAACTAGTTAATATAATTTATTCTAAATTTGTAATTTAAAAGTTAAAAGTTTACACAAAAAAAAATTATTCAAAATAAAATGGTGAATGCTGGGTTATAAGATTACAAAATTTAAAGTTATAATTTAAAAGTTTATAAAAAAATATATATAAATAATAAAAATGAATTGGCGAATGCGCTTAATAACTGTTAAAATTTTCGATACTGATGAAAAGAAAATTTTTTTAAAAAAAATCTACAAAAAATATATAAAATATAAAAAAATTTAAGATTACCGCCTATAATTATCTAATTAACAAAATTTAATGACCAGATTTACCAAAAAAAAAAAAAATAATACAATAAAAAAAAAAAAAAGGGGGCCCCCAAAAACAAAAACAATATGGAAAAAAATTTAAATGGTAGAGACCTAAATTCTTAATTAAAAAAATTATTATTAAAGGTTGTTAGTGGGTTAATTTTAATGTTGCCTGTTTTGTCGTTTCCCCAATGATGGCGGGTTACCACTACACCGTGAAGAGCGATGGTGTCCAAAACAACAAACAACACATTAACCACCCAGATGGTCATTTTTTCCCCCTTTTCCCAAAAAAAAAAACTTCCACCTAATTGAGGCCCCCCTCCAAACCAAAAAAAAAACCGTTTCAAAATAATGGCCCAAAAAAATAAGGCCCCCTTTAAAAAATTTAAAGGGGGGTATTTTCCACCCCCGTGATCCCTGTGGCGTCAACTGCAAGTCCTGCAATGCAGATTTTTCCCCGAAAAACCAGAAAGGCCACGAAAAATCAACAAAATTAAAAAAAAACCAAAGGTAACTTAAAGGGGGAAATTTTTTTGGGAAATTTGCAGCACAAATCCTATAAAGATGGCCTGAATACCAGTCGCTGCAAATTTTCCTAGTTCTCGCCTTGAAGAATTTTGGAAGCCCCAAAACATGGCCGTCGGCCCTTCGTCCTTCTAAAAGGGAAAACAGGGGTGCTCGCGCATTGCTGCTAAGTAAAAGGAAATTTTTTTTGCCTCTGAATTACGCTTTTGGGGAGTTTTTACCCATCCCCCAAATAACAATATTAATTTTATAGTAGACAATACTAGGGGGGGAAAAAAAAAAAGTAAAGCATAAGGGGGGATACCAAATACGATAGAAAGACAGAAGTAACCCAGCAATTACAATAAAATTTTGGGGGGCCCCTTTTCCAAAAATAAACTGAAAAAAAAAATTAAAACCCCCCAAAAAAAAACTAAATTATTAAAAACAAACCTAGGAAAAAAAAACCCTGACACTTTTGTCTTTAAGGGAATATTTTGATTTGTTTTTTACTAAAAACTTAGTAATCTCTTCGAATGGTTTTAATAGATTTAGTAAGTTTTTTGGTAGTTTCCACTGGTGATATGCTAATGTCATATCTTTTAAAACTGGATCATCTATTATAAATATATTTAAAGCATTTTTCGTTCTACCAAGCGTTTCAACATACAATTACTTGAGTTCCATCTTGTAGGTGTACATTCTGAACTAAAGATTTTTCCGTCATATTAAGAGTCCTTTGAATATTCTTCAGTCACAAGCCAAAGAGGAGTGACTAAAATGAGTTGCTATAAGCCAATAGCCATTGCCAATAAGTCTATGATTGAGAGTTGATTTTTTAAAGAGTCGCGTTTGGCTAATTTTATTGATCAAGTGGACGTAATGTCGCCTGTCGTATGGCCGCCGAGCGATGCCGAATTCGGGGATTCACCAAACATCGAGTTTGTACTGTGTTCTTTTAAGCAGTGTTGAACAGCAACGCTATATTTGTATTTTTCTTTAAATTAATCAATTTTAGCTCATTTTCGCAGCCAAATATCCACAAAAACAAATACGGCCCATATATCGGTATCGTTCGATATCGGCCATGGTTATAGTGGTATCGGCCACAAAAAATTATATTAGTCGATCCCTAACCAAAATAGTTCAAATGATATTTTTTAATATATCTTTGTTACAGATTTTCCAATGCCATGGTGACTGTGATCCAGTAGTACCATATAAATGGGGCCAAATGACAGCGTCGGCGCTTAAATCGCTTCTTAAAACAACGGAATTTAAATCGTACAGAGGGCTGATGCATAGTTCTAGTGATGAAGAGATGCGTGATATAAAAGCGTTTATCGACAAAAACTTACCTAGTCAATAAAATGGTTATAGATTTTTTTTTGTTTATTTATTTGTTTTTTTAAGTAGGTTTTTAATTTAAAACGTGAACAAATAATACATTTTGCAATCAGATTCTTGTATTTAGTCTGTAATGTCAAATATAGTACAACATCTTTAATCCAAAGATGCAGTTTAGAGATTGTCAGATGGCGCTAGCGATCTGAAGCCTTCTAATCTGTATACTTTGTATGTATTCCAAACCAGACCCCCTTTAGAATTCTTGAATCCATCCAAAGAAGAGCTATTCGTCCTATTAATGATTAATTTATTTTATTTATTTATTTATTTACAAATCAGTGTACTACAGAATAAGATATTCTAAATGGTACAAAAACAATACAACAAAATTAAATTAAATTAAGGCAAATGAAAAGAGAGTAAACTAGCTTAACCATTTAAGGAAGATAGGTCTACATACTTCCACTTAATAATCTTTTTAACAAAATCAAATTAACAGAAAAGATGTCACAATCAGGGAAAAACCTATTGTAATTATTAACCAAACGGTCAACAAAAGCATTTCAGCCATAGTTAGTTCTGTGATAACGTTCGTAAAATAACTGTGCTTGCCTTGTGCGTCTTATAGGAATTAAAAACCTAATTAAATTTAAAAGACTAGTACAGTCAATTCCTCCATTAAGAAGTTTGTAGAGAAACAGTAAATATGCGTTTCTACGATGACATTCGCTGCTTTTGGCACCACAAAGCAAAAGCCTAGTATCGTATGTGATGTTACTGTAAGGGAAGTGAAATTTATACAGAAGATTTTTAAATTTAGTTTGAACCTTTTCAAGTGTCTGAACATGACAAGCGTAACGCGGGGACCAAATCACAAAACAGTACTCTAACAAACTTCGAACAAGTAAATTATATAAACAAGTAATTGCTTTTGTGTCACTAATATGTCTTGAGTTTCTTTTAATAAAACCCAGCATCCTAAAACCCTTCAGAACGATGTTATCAATGTGCAAATGAAATGTAAGGTCTGTGTCGAATATTATTCCAAGATTGTTAATAGATGATACATTTTCAATGACTGTATTACCAATGGTATAAGCATTGATCGAGGGATTACGACGCTTGTGGAAATTAATTTATTTACATTTAGCGATATTAACTGACAAGAAGTTCGCACCAACTTACAAATATGTCGAGATCAGACTGCAAACCATCCGAACCAGGGCTAACAGTGCTGAAGAGTTTGAGGTCATCGTCGTATAAGAGGCACTGGGATGTCGTAAAACATGAAAGGACATCATTAATAAATAATAAAAATAGCACAGGGCCCATGTGCGAACCCTGGGGAACGCCAGACGTCACAAATATGTCACGAGAGACCGAACCACAAACAGTAACTCGCTGACGACGCCGAGTTAGGTAAGATTCAATTAATTTAATGTAACTACCAGAGATACCAATTTCCAACAATTTCTTTATTAGTAAGGGATGACAGACACTGTCAATGGCTTTAGACAAATCAGTTTATATACTATCGACTTGACATCCAGTGTCGGTATGGTAGACATGAGAGATATGCCACGGTAATTGCTGACAACCGACTTGTCACCTGATTTAAAAACAGGGATAAGATTGGAATTTTTCCACGTTGTAAGAAAGTAGCCGGTGTCCAACGATTATTGGAAAAGAGTTTTTAGGGGGATCATCCGATAAGTAGCGGTAATATACCCCAGCTGATTGGAATACGAATATTCGATTATCCGAAAGAAATATTCGAATTATTCGAAACATTTCTATATTCGAATATCGTTCGGAAGATCATTTGGAAGCTTCCATCACTAATACCTATCTTCAACTGTTTCGGAAATATTAAGTGCATTTAGATTTATTGTCTTTGCATGCTTGGATTAAAAAGGTTGTACCGTATCATCTATTCCATTACTATAGTTGTAAGAATTTAAAATTATTATTTCTACAATCTAGATAACTTAAATTTTAGGCATTTTGGGACAGCTTTTTAAAAAGACCATCAACACTGTATTACTGACATGTAAAAACTAATTTAATAAAATAAAGTTATGTTCCCTTTATACTAATCTACATCCTAATGTTATATAAAATTAAGTTATGTTCCCTGTATACTAATCTACATCCTACAAATTGGCAGAATACACACAATTAGTTATTTTTCTATCCAACATGTCTCACACATGTTCTATGGGAGTAAGGTCAGATCTTAGTGGCCACGGTCAAAGAATTGTAACTCTAACTACATGGGACTGGGCGTTATCTTGGTAAAAGACTGGAAAAAAATGAATCAAGTTTTATACCCTATATGTTAAACAAATAGTTGCCTAGCCTTTTGTGTTGCCTAGATTGCCAAATTCATAATTAAGTAATTATCAAAAAGAAAAAACTGGATTTATTTAAGATATTTTTTATTAAAAATAAGCAATAAAATTTTCAAAGTTTTCTTTAATATGTAAAGGCCTAATCAGTATATGTGCCCATCTGATAGTAACCAATTTCAAGAAGAAGGAATATTAAGGCGCGTTTACACCAAAGTTGACAACTAAAAAATTTACAAAAAAATTTTTTTAAAAAAAAAAAGTTGCTTTTTTTTTTTAAATTGAGCAAAAGTGGAAGATTTTTTTTTGAAAACTAAATGTTGCTCTTTTTATATTTATACTTCAAGTCCAAAATTTCTGTCAATTTCTGGGTTGTGGGGGGTCAGAGGGGAACAATTCCAGTGGCGTGTGCATTTCAGAAAAAAAAAAAGATAAAATTTCGTAAAAAAATGAAAATATTTTTTACAAGAAAAATTATTTTCTAAAATTTTTATAAACCCTTTAAATTAGTAAAAAGCCTATATTTTTTTGGTATTTTTCATTTAAAAAAAAAAGTAATTTTTTTTAATTTTACCCCCCTTTTTTTAGGTCATAGAACACAAACTTGATTTTTTTTGGGGATTTCTCAACGTTTTTAAAAAAAAAAACATTTTTACTTTAATTTTCCTTTTTCGATTTTTTTTTGCACATAAAAAAAAATTTTAAAATTTCAGTTTTAACAAATTAAAAAAGATGTAAAAACAGAAGGATAGACAATCCAAGTTACACCGACTTGCCAATTCACCACCGATCTTGCAGATTAATATTAAATACGTTTTTTCACGCATTGCTTTATCCAAAATATCCACTATATGGGAAAAAAAACCCTGAGATCATCAGTTGTAGAATCCAATAACTATTTTGGGTCTTTCGGCTCCATATTTAGGATTTTCATATAGAGGATTTTTTTACAAGGGCCAGTGAACAAGGTTCGCATACCTTTAAAAATGTCATCGAAAACTATTAAAATTGGCAACAGGTCAACATTTTAAATTTCGAGTTGAATTGGGGCGTAAACTTTTACCTTTTTTTATTAAAATTAAGGTTTTTCCGTATTTTTATAAATATTAAAATAGTATGAGTTTTTAAATAGCGTGCAAATAATAATTTAAAAAAATTGTAAAAATGGAATTAAACAATTTAATTATTATTTTTTTTGAAATTTAAAAAAGAGGCGGCCAAAAACAGCTTCTGATTAATGTTTAAAATGGAAAAGTAGGGTGTAAAAAAAACCCATTTTCCAGTCCCCAATAATTACTAATATTGTTTATTTCCTTTTTTAAAACTCTGAATACCGTACGAAAAAAAATTTTGTTGTTGCACATATCTTTGGACCCAAAAGGGGGTTAGTTTTGGATTTCGTTCCCGAACCCATGGTAAACATTTTTAACCATTATTCGTTCTTTTAACGTTAACTGTTTTTTTTGTAGGCGGATAAATATTAAAAAAGGTTTTAAAATATTCATGTTTACTGAATTAAAACATTTAAAAACCAAAATTTTTTATATACAATTATATACACTAAATAAGATAAACTATAATAAAATTGGCAAAAACAATATCTAAAACTACTATTACTAGAAATTTATAATATTTAGAAAATCCCTGTATAGCAATTAAAATTTAAACTTACAAAATCTGTCCATAATCAATAATAACTAAATAAAATCATCGAACAGCACGAAAACCCTGTCGATCGCTTATTTTCAAGTCTTTCAGTTGTAAACTAAGGAATGGTGTTGCCACTTTTATTGTCTTCTTGATAAAATGATTTCAAACATATTGGCTGCTATCGCTGGCGGGAAAACTTATTTTCGCGAATTATGACAACTGGCGTGAAACCAGATAAAATTTTTTTGGCCGGTTCCTTTATTGAAGGGAAAAGTATATCATAGGCTTAAAAATCATTTGCTAGTGTTAGTTTTTTTTTTAGCCGCTCCGTCGGGTTGGGGGGCCCGGGATTAAATGAGTCACTGACAGAAATTTTGGACTTTAGGTAAAAAAACTTGTTGCCAAAGAATTACGCAAAGGTTTACCAGAGTTCCACTAGTTTTCTACAAGTTGCTTGTGAAAGGGGGCAGCAACAAATCTTTCACTTTTAGTTGTCAACTTTTGATCTATTAAAATGACGCGTTTACACCAAAGTTGACAAAAATGTTTGTAAAAACAAAAGTTGCTTTTCAAATTAGAGCAACAAGTGGAAATTTTTTTAAAAACTAAATTTGCTTTTTCCTTTAAAAAAAAAACTGTTGAAAAATTTGCGCAAAGGTTTGCATGTACCAGTTCTCCCCTAGTTTTCTACGTTGCTTTGCAAAGCGCGCCAAAAAACTTTTTTGTTTTAATTTCTTGATCTTTGGTCGTCCCAAAAGGGAAAAGGGGGAAAAAAGGGGGTTTTCGGCCCCTTTGGCTTCGACGGGCAATTGCCCCTTTGGAGGTTTTAAATTTAAAGAAAAAAAGGTTGTTTGTTATCGTTCAGGGGAAGGAGGTAAAAAAGGAAAAAGTAAAAAAATTCCGTATTTGATTTTATAAAAAACCTTTTAATTTTTTTAAAATTTTTTTAATTTTAAAAAAACCTTTAACCTTTAATAAAAGCCCTTTATTCTACTGGGTTAGATAATTAAAAGCAAACAGTTTCCCAAATTCATACCAAACACCTAGTCCTAAATTAATGACGTAACAAACGTTTTTTGAAAAAAAGGGAAAATAAAAACTCTTTTGGATTACAAACAGACCTATAATAAAAAAGGACAATGGATTCGATAGACTTAAGGTAGTTTCGTCGCTAGAAAAAAAAAAAACAGCACGGTGTAATATTTTAAACCGCTACAGGTTTATTAAAGACCGATAGACTAGCCAGCGCATAATTCATCACTGGATAAAAGACTGGCCTAAATTGACCAATAGAACGTAATTATTGAAGGTCTGTTTGTTTTCAAGTTTAAAAGAACAAATTAGGTGAGTGTAGGACTAAAAATGGCTAATGTAAAAGTTCCGATTTGATTTTTTTTCCAAACGCCTTTTTTAATTATTTCGGGGAAATTTAAAAAGGTTTTTTTGATGATTATAAACAAACCACTTTAAATTTTTAAATGCAATTCCATCCGT
>JAHBCN010013304.1:5000-24789 GCA_019359885.1 Listronotus oregonensis | reverse complement strand
ATGTATTTTTTAATTTCCCCAAAATTTTTTCCAAACGGTCTTTTTTAGGTATAGGAATTATAAAAAACCCCTTCATTTGGTCTATGTATCTAAAAAAAAAAAAAATATGGGGTTTCCCCCATAAGAAAAAAAAACTTTGATATGTATTTTTTTGGGTCCCCTTTTAATTTAAAATAATTTTAAAATATTAAACCCCCCTAGATGTGTTTAAAATTTTTTTTTCCCTTTTTTTTTTTGTAGAAAAATGGGGGAAAGTGGTATATATATATATATATATATATATATATATATATATATATATATATATATATATATATATATATATATATATATATATATATTTTAAAATATATATATATATATATATATATATATATATATATATATATATATATATATATATATATATATATATAAAATATAATATATATATAAATATATATATATAATATATATATAATTTATATTTTATTAAAAATATTATTTTTTAATTATATTTATTATTTATTTTTTTATTTTTAATTATTAAAAAAAAAATTTTTTAAATTTTAAAAAAAAATTTAATTTATTTAAAAATTTTTATTTCCCAATAAAAATAAAAAATTAAAAATTTAAAAATTTTTTAAAATTTAATTTATATATATTTATAAAATATATTTATATAATTTTAAAATTTTTTATATAATATAATAAAAAAAATGGAAATATATATAATAAAATATAAAACCTATTATTTTTTTATAAAAAAAAATTTTAAAAATAAAATTATTTAATTAAAAAATTAAATTAAAAAAAATTTTAATTTATTTAAAAGGGATTTAAATTTCTAATATTATATATCATTATATAAAAAATTATATATAAAATTATATATTTTAATTATAAAAGAAAATTTGCGAATTATATTTTTATATATTTAAAAAGGGGGAGAAAGAAAAAAATTTAAGGCACAGGTAAAATAATTAAAGGAACAGGTAATCCAGCCAGATCTCTAGTTTTTTTTGATGTTCTTACCAAATAATATCTATAAACATAACATATAACAAATGGAAAAGATTTTCAATTAAGGACTAAGACTTATATTTTATAGGAAAATAATATAGGTTTAATTCAAAAGAGGCTTTTTTGCATTTTTTTTAAATAGTTGATAAAATAATATTTATAATTAATAGTTATAAATGTATTTTTACGTGACTTAAAATACTTTCTAATGAGTCATGTTATCATTCCAGCTTTTATGATTAAAAATACGGGGTTATTTAGCCAACCCCTTTATTAAAAGTTTTTTGGGATGTAATTTAGAAACGGTTTTTAAAATTTGGGGTTGCGGGTGTGCTCATTTTTTTAAATATTTTAATTTCTTTCGCTTTCGGTTTAGAGAAACTTGCTGTCAACTTGTTTATTTTAAATTAAACACCCTGTATATTATTGCATTTTTGAATTCTGCTTGCAATTCTTAACAAAATTAATGTATAATGTCCTATACCTATGTCTAACCGTGTTTGAGATATTTGACCTTGAATCAAAAACATGTCTTCGGCGTAACCACTTTTGCAGTTGCATATTTTTGTAGGTTTTAAAGATTTAATTCTCATGTTTGGCAGAATATTAAAACAGGATTTAAGGTTTACCATATTGTCATTTTTGTTGTCTAGATTTATACAGGGTGTCCAAAACTTTGCGGCAAAAATTATCATCTTCAAAGTCGCAAAAGTCGTTTTTTTTTTAATGGGACACACTGTTACTTTAAGTACTTTCAAGTCTAGAACTTAATTCTCTATCAAAATATATTAATGTTACCTATACCTATTCCCAACCATTCTCGAAATAATAAGGTATTTCATAATACTATCGTATTTATTCGGCTACACCTTTACATTTCGCATAGTTATCTATGGACAAACAATAACTGTGATTTGCTATTAAACAGGACATCTAATTAGTATGTAGTTTATGTTGACAGCTACTATTAGCAAAATATGCGAATTGTTAGACTGGATTTTAATAAAATAGTACAGGAAATGAAGCATTTTGGCTCGGAATTTTTTCGTTCTAAATGGATTTACCTGAAATTGTCACAACAGGTAGAAAATAGCCCCAGGATCAAAGTTTATATTATGCTGAGAGGCCCTTTTATCCTGGGGGTGGTTTCCCCTCTTGGGGTGGAAATTTTTTATTACATTTTAACTACAGAAATCGATGAAGATAGTTATTCTAAGTAAAAATGTTCCATACATTTTTTTCGAAAAAGTAATATTTTTTGACTTATTTGAAGTAACAGTTTTTTGATGAAAAAAATCAACGTTTTTTATTGTTTTTTTTTCCTCGAATAATTCTAAAAATATACATTTTATCAAAACAACTGTGGGAAGCATAATGGTAGCTTATAAAAAAACTCTTGGCTTGGTAATGGTTAGCTTTTGTTCGTAAAATGCTTAATTTGAAAGATTTAAAGTCAAATAGCGGCAAAACTTTGCATTTTCAAGAAGAGTCTTTTTTAAAGTATATAATTAGAATTTTCTTTAAAAAAAGTGTTTTGCATAAAAATTAAGCGTATAATGATAAAAATACGATCGGTCCCTACTTTTTTCTACGAAAAAATTAGTGAGAACAACCGCCCTAATAGCCCTCCTTATTAAAATTAAACTTTACCTTTCTGCGATGCTTTTTATATATGTATACATTCTAGAAGGTTGACTAATTGAAAACGCTTAATTTTGGAAAAATTGGAGCGTAAAATGAAACACCGGATTGTAGCATTATTGATTACAAAGATTTTTATTTGATTAGATTTTCTGTACAATAAATATTTGGTGAGATATGGCCGTTTAAAGCCTCTATTTACGAGCGAGTACCACCTTATTCGAGCCCTTTAAACTCACCCCATTTTAAATCTAAGGGATTTAAAGGGATTTAACTCACATAGCTTTAAAGCTCTTAAAAAACCATACAAAATCATTTTCAAAAAACCTTTCTATCATTAAAACTGAAGGAGCTATGTTAAGAAAACCAATAATTTTTTTTCAAAAATTTGAATAGCCCACTTCGGAGCATAATAATCTAAATAACCGGTATACTTTATACATTTACCGGTATAATTTTTGTATGTTTTTCTACTTTTTTGTCTATTTATATCAATTTAATTAGTTTATAAGAATGGCAATGTTGTAAGGGGTGGTTTTTAAGGATTGAAAATTTGCGACATAATGAAATTGATAATATTTCAGGCAGTCATATTGTTAATTAAAAGATCTGTCTACTAATCAATTTTTTGGGGTTAATCCATTTTTTTTTAATTAAGCTATAATAAAGGTTAAAATATTCTAAAATTGTATTTTAAAGCATAAAACAATCATTATTTAACTAATCCAAACCAAATTTTACCCATCTTAAAATGTAATTTTATAAGTTTTCACAATAAGGGGTAGTTTTCACCCTTAAAAAACAAACCTCGCCCATTGGCATGATATAGAATTTGAAGTAGAGGGTAACATGAGCCTAATTTCAAATTTTTTATGCAAATCGATGCAGGCCAAAAAAATTTCGAGGTTTTGTCATTTTTTGAGCTTCATTTCCGGGGCTATATGTATCACCAAATCATTTTAATTTGTCAAAAATATTGTTTTATGTTAATCTTATGAAGGGTAGTTATGTTAGGTTTAAGTTGTTATTGTTAAATATTTATTATATCGTAAACTATTAATTCTTTTTTATTCAATATAAGCGTCATTAAATAGTTTTAAGATAAAAAAAATATTTTTTATTTTGTAATTTCGTTATTAAGGGTGATTTTTAAGTGTTAAAACGTTGCAAATAATGTTAGTTATAATCCACAATAAAAAATATATTTATTCTACATATTTAGCTATGATTTAAATTTTCATAATGTCTATTTCTATGGTTTTTTAATTTTTTAGCATAAGAGGTGGTTTTTACTTCCCAAAAATAAAAAGCACACTTTGGGCATATATAAACTTTGATCTAGAGGGTATAAGTAACCTTATTTCAAATTTTCATAAATTTTGAAATTGTACAAAAAATCCGGAGGTCAAACACCTTTTCTCTCCCCACACACTATTACGCAATCTCAGTTGGCGGCTGCCGTAATAAAAGGTCGTGTTGTTCAGGTGGCTTATTTGTTTAAATTAATCGCTTTTCCTACAGGGCGATACCCAGACTAGCTAGCCAAAGCTGTTGTGGGGGGTTAACGCGCCATCTGTTTTAGGCCCTAAGGTTAGGAAAAGCGATTGTTCGCAATGAAAACAGGAAATCACCAGAAAACTGAAATAAAACACCGAAACTTTAAAAACAATAACAACATACGAGTCTTTATTTACAATAATTATATAAAGAAAAGAAATTATTAAAAACACATGCAAAGGCCTCAAGCCAGTGATCTGAGACTATTGCCAATGTAGCTGGAGCCCTTATGCCCAGCTCTACTTGGCTACTGACAGCTGATCTGTCAGTCAGAAAGCTTAACCCGATTGTTCTATTTCTAACACTTAAAATTTAATACTGTACAGATTTTATGGATACTACACAGAAAAATTAAAACATAAATTAATAGTTAAATCAAGTTTAGGAAAGTGACGGTATTTGTTGTTGGTTTGTGGTGTACCTTGCGTATACGTATACCCTCGGCGAACAAAGGTTATTAACGCTTAAATTTAAGTGTTCTAAAACTATGCCCAAAATTATAAACTAGAATAGCCGTAGAAGTTATATACGTTGGCCGGACAGTAATTAGCACTGCGAGAGGTACCTTTGTGACAGTCAATTAAACCTCACTTAACGGGGTGAATCAGCACATCTGAAGGAATGGTGGAGATAAACTTATCTAGTATAATGTGAGTTAACTTATATACCAGTTCTTGGAAATTATTTGGTCCTGGAAGGATCCGGTGTAATAGGAAATACAGCCTTCACAAGTGCTGAGAGTCGAGAGGTGAGTACCGTAAGGGTAAAAAGGGGAAAGGAAAAAGACCTAAAAAGAGTATTTATGTTGTACTTTTACATTTTTTTGGGATATATTTAAAAGCAATACTAGTGACTAAAAATCAAATAATTATTATATTTATGGCTTTATGTGACTGAAATGGAGATTTAGTTTAGATTTTACTTTAATATTGAACTATTTGTAAAGAGACTATTATAAAGTGTAAAATAAAAGTGGAATTTGATCGACTTCCCAGAAGATGTTGGGTTGGCCTTTTATTTCTTTTGCAATAAAACGAAAAAGATAAATATTTCATATTTTTCCAAAATCAAATCCTCTAAATTTGAGTAAGCACTAACTCAATTTGGGATAAACTATCTTTTTCTTGACTAATCCGTTTAAGAAAAACGCTTTAAACCGTGTCAGCACTAAGCCAAGGCACGGTCCAAATATAAAAATATGCCCTTGCAATTCAATAAAATTTTACACTTTTAGATTTTTTTTTGTTGATTCTCTTACACGTACCAAAATTGGTTACTTGATATAATCAGTAATTAAATTTTGACATTTCTGGACTGTCATCCGTCATTGACAAATTCTGACAGGTAAACAAATTTAATTTTGTTAAGATATTAATTTATTTAATGTGATTATTTAAGAAGGAATCCAAGAAAAGACTCATAAATCTTTTGGCTTAATTATAAAAATCTTGTTAAAGAGAATAGTAAAAATGGTACATCAAAATCTGATTTGTTTTGCTTTAGCCTTTCAAGTTATAATTCAAACAAATTAACACTTAATTGACTCCTCTGAAATAATAAAAATCAATATGTACAGAATTATCAACAAGAGTCACATTAAAACAAACACAATCAGGCCAAAAGGGACTATAATCAGTTTTAAATTTTTTCCCTTAATTAAATCCATTTAACGCCCAAATTTTAGGCAACCATTTTATACATC
The DNA here is from genome assembly GCA_019359885.1 of Listronotus oregonensis. NCBI lineage: Eukaryota > Metazoa > Arthropoda > Insecta > Coleoptera > Curculionidae > Listronotus > Listronotus oregonensis. The sequence goes on along the minus strand of JAHBCN010013304.1, from coordinate 18,887 downwards.
CTTTTTTAAAAAAAGTGACGAAAATTGGAATTTGAAATTTTAAAAATGAAAAAAATTTAAAATTTTAAAAGGTTTTGGTTTAAATATAAATTAAATTGTTTTGCCACTTTTGGAAAAATAAAGTTTTCAAGAAGGGGGAATTTAAAAAGGTTAGTTAAAATTTTGGAGGTTAAAAACTCAAACCAAAGTTGCCGAAAATTTTTTTAGATTCTAATCAGCGCCCCAAAAACCCCCGTATACCAAAATTTGGTCAAAATTTTAAAGGAATTTTTTTCCCAAAAAAGCCCAAAAAAACCCTCTTTTGGCTTAATTTATAATAAAATCTAAGTGATTAAATAGAGAATAGTTAAAAAGGGTACATCAAAATCACTGATTTGTTTTGCTTTTAGCCTTGCAAGGTGTATAATTCAAGAACAACAAGATTAAACGACTTAATGTGACTTACCGTACTAACATAAAATAAAAATCACATATGTACAGAATTATCCAACAAGAGTCACACAAAACAAACACAATCAGGCGCCAAAAAGGGACTATAATCAGGTAGGTGCTAACTGATTTAAGATTTGTTTTTTACCCTAATTTGTATCAATGTATGTTCATGCTAAGTAGCCAAAGCTTTATAAATATCTTACCAGGGTCTGTCTTTGTTTTAGGTCAAGATGTAAGAAAATCCTTTTAAGATAATTGCCCAATGTATTTATAAGAATTTGAAAATTAAAGAATGTTAAAATAAAGTTAAATTAACCAAAAGAAATACATCTTTATTTTACCCAGGCAAACCAATTACATCAGCAGACAGGTAAGCCTCTGATATTTTATCTAGCCGAAGCCGTCTCTACTAGGATGGGGAAAAACTACACCGTAACAACACTGTACTAAAAGTAACAAATAACTTCCATTTTTTTAGCATATCAGCTATACCAAGTATAGTCGTTTACATAAAGATAATCCTGGTTAGTTTAAATTAAAAAAATGGGAGCGCTATGTGTGGGAGCGCGAGGTCTAATAGGGTAATAATTAATAGAAAATGGGGTTTGAATATATAGGATTATGTTGAGACATTGGACGTTTTACCTTAGGATGCTGATTGCCAGGACAATCACTTTCTTTTCCTTGTTAGCAGTTCTTACTCACATCAATCCAGTCTTTTCACTAATTAGTTTAAACCCGTATTATCGGCCAATTAGAGTTTGAGTTTGTTTAACACTTTATTTATAATTTTGAGGATGAATTTTATATATTTTTATTCATTTTTGTCAGAGACCCGTGTTGCGCGTTTTCGGGTAAGATGCAGAGAGAGAGAGTGTAGTAGGTATGTCTTCTTTCCTTCCTTTTCTGGCTTCGTGTTGATCGCCAACATAGGAGGGAAAAAGGAGGGGAATAATGGGGGTAAATTTAGAGATAATTACCTTAATTATTATTTAAAAATAAAACAAAAAAAAAATATAATTCACCGCCCGCTTAAAATGAGAATCATTTTGTATATAAAAAGAGAAACAAAAGAGAAAAATTCTTATACTAAGTACAAATTTTGTACCTAAAAACTAAAAAATATAGAGAAAAACAATAAATCATTCTTGTGTGGGTAGAGGGCACAATTTATTAACCGGGCGCAAAAAATTACCCGTAGCGGTTTTAACGGTGACTACGCGGATCTGACCATCTTTACCCGGATGGAGAGATATGACGCGCCCCATACTTCATTTGAGAGGAGGTAAGTTGTGGTCCTTTATTAAGACTAAAGTATCAAGAGTTATATTTGAGGTTTGTTCAGTCCATTTACTGCGTTGCATAAGAGTATGCAAATATTCACTGCTCCAGCGTGTCCAGAACGTCTGATGCAATTGTTGCAGCAATTGCCACCTAGACAAGCTACCTATTTTTATAGCACCCAAGTCAGGTTTAGGGAAACTATTCAGGGGTTCTTGGGTGAGAAAATGTCCGGGGGTTAAAACATCAATCTGGGTTAGAACCGTAGTAAGTTCCTCAAAAGTTAATATATGTTCCCCAATAACATGAACAAGGTGATTTTTTACACTTTTTATACCTGCCTCCCAAATACCACCGAAATTTGGTGCGAGAGGAGGGTTAAAATGCCAAATGATTTTTTCAGAGCTACATGCATCCTGAGCATACCTACACATTTCCCGATACGCACCTGTAAAATTCGTACCATTATCGCTATACATATCACTAACTTTACCCCTTCTGGATATAAAGCGACGTAAAGAAGCTAGAAATGCCTCACTGGAAAGGTCAGAGACTAATTCGATATGAATACAACGAGTAGCCATACATACAAAAATTGCAGCGTATGCTTTCAGAATTCTTGAGTTTCTTAAGTTATTAGCTCGAATAGAAAATGAACCTGCCATATCAACCCCCGTGTGAGCAAAAGCCTTTAAGGTAGAGAGTCTAGCTGGGGGTAAGTCACTCATTATGGGCTGTACAGAAACAGGATCAATGCGAAAGCAAGTAGTACATTTAGAGATTACTCGGCGAATAGTACGTTTGGGAGCTAAAATCCAATAGCGTTGAGTAAGCAAATATTGCATAGTTTGTAGGCCAGGATGTAAATATGATTTATGAGTAAAGTTGATTATAAGATCCGTGAGACGGTGATTGGAGGGTAATAAAATAGGGTGTTTTTGATCATGAGCGATTTTAGCATTTTTTAATCTGCCGCCAACACGAAGTATATTTTGATCGTCGAGAAAAGGATCGAGTTTTCTAAGAGATTTTGCTAATTTTTTATTATTTATTAATGCATCAATTTCAGCAGAAAAAACATTATTTTGAACATTTTTTATGAGAAGTAAAAGAGCCTGATGCATTTCAAGTACAGAGAAAAAATTTGAATGTTTATAATCTTCCTGATATCTCGTTTTAAATGTTTAATTTTAAAATTGTGAATAAAGCGAATTAGGTAACAAATTACATTTTGAATTTTAGTAACAGAAGAGAATTTATTTAATAATTGGTCAAATTTTGAGTAATTAATAAAAATAGAAAGGGTAGTTTTACGTCTTTCTTCTGAGGGTTCAGAGAGTTCATAATTACTTGGGTGCCAATTTTCTTGGGGTTCACTTAACCAGGAAGGCCCCGCCCGCCATAGCGTATTTTCTAAGAGATCCTGAGGTGACAAACCACGTGATCCAGGGTCCGCGGGGTTATCAGTTGATATCACGTGATATCATTGAGAGGGGGGGTATTTTTTCTTGGACATGAGAAATGCGATTAGCAACAAATGTAGAGTATTTAGAGGGCTCCTTTCTTAACCAACATAGAACTATAAGAGAGTCCGTCCAAGCAAATACTTTATTAATTTTTATTTTTTCAGAATATATCTCTAAAACATATTGAAGCAAATTAGAAAGCAAAACAGCAGAACATAATTCTGGACGGGGAATAGTCAATTTTTTAACAGGGTAAATACGCGATTTCGAGATTATAAAATGAGTTTTTATAGAGCCATTTTTATTTAGAGTTCTGAGAAAGATAACGGCACAGTAGGCATTTTGACTACTGTCACAAAATCCATGTACTTCTGCGCAAACAATATCGTCTTCCAAAATTCTACGAGAAAATTTTACCTCAGATAAAAGTGAGAGATGAGCGCTAACTTTATTCCAAGTATTAACAATATTTTCCGGGGGAGAATCGTCCCAATCAATACCCAATTTCCAGAGATTTTGTATTAAAATTTTTATACATACTGTTACGGGGCCCAAATTTCCGAGGGGGTCAAATATAGAAGCGAGTTGACTCAATATATTTCTTTTTGTGCAAGACATTTGTTTGGGGGTGACTTTAAATATAAAATTATCAGTTTTAAAATTCCAAAATAAACCCAGAATTTTTAAGGGAGCTGTATTTTCTATATCAAACGAGAGGGGGTCAATTTGACAGTATTCAGAGGGTTAATGAGTTAATAAAGAGGGATGATTTGCCGCCCACTTTCGTAATTCGAAACCACCTGTTTTTAAAAGAGAAATTAAAGATTTTTGGTGAGAGAGGGCTTTCTCAAGGGTGTTTTTTCCTGATAATAAATCGTCTACAAAAATATCGGTTTTTAGGGTTGCACAGGCGAGGGGGTAGTTTACGAGTTGCTCATCAGCTAGCTGCGATATTGTTCTGATAGCCAAATAGGGGCTAGAACTAACGCCAAAAGTTACAACTTGTATTTCTAGATCTTGGATTGGTTCAGAGGGAGAAAAGCGGAATAAAATTCTTTAATAGGGGGTATGTTTCGGATTTACCCTTATCATACGATACATAGCTTTAATATCGTCAGAATAACAGTATTTATGTAACCTAAATTTTAATAATATCGAAACGATATCCTGTTGCAACTTGGGACCGGTTCATAAACAGCTATTGAGACTTTTATTCTCTAAATCCTTTTCGCCTGCGTTATAAACAATACGCATTTTTGTGGTAGGGCTGTCTTGACGCAAAATCATATGGTGAGGAATATAATAAGTACAAAAATTATTAGGGTCATAATGAACAATTTTCATTTGCCCTTGAGAGAGATATTACTTTATACCATCACTATAAGCAGAATAAAGAGAGGGGTCTTTTATCAAACGTCTTTCGAGTGAGAGAAATCTTCTTAAAGCTATGTCTCTAGAACCCTTAAAGGTGGGTTCTGGGCATTTAAAGGGTAACTCCACTACATATCGACCACTATTATCGCGAAAAGTAGTATTTTTATAGCGCTCTTCCGCCAAGATATCGTCTGAAGATAATTTTAAAGAGGTAGGTACTTGTTCAAGGTCCCAGAATTTTTTAATGGAGTTTTCTAGAGTTTCTAGAGTCGTTAAAAAATTATTTGAATGAGAAGGGGGAGAAGGCGATTGTTTTATATTTCCCATAATTATATAGCCTAGAGTTATTTCAAGAGCGATTGGTTCATGAATTGAGGTAGCTACAGAGGTACCTGTGAGCAAAAAACCGAAAATATCAGCACCCACCAATAAATCTATGGCACTGGAAATATTAAATTGAGGATTAGCGAGGAGCAAATGAGACAATTGCTTGAATTGTTCACTTGGGAGAGATTGAGAGGTTTGATTATTACATATGTGAGGTAAAATTATAAAATCGAGGGTATAAGAGGGACTTGATTTATTTAGGGGTTTTATAGTAAGGGTAACATCTCCATTAGAGCGGGAGTTGGTTTGACCAATACCAGATATATTCATAGCGAGAGGGTATTTTTGAATATGTAGTTTATGAAAATATTTTTGACTCAAAAAATTATTTGGAGCCGCTATAATTAGTACGCGAGTTATATTCGGGCCGAGGACAAGTTTTTAAAAAACACTTTTAATTACTCTGGAAAATAACTTTATTTTCAATTTTCCTCGAAAATATAACAATTTTGATTTTGACAGAAATTCGACTTTCAACAACAGAATTAAAACAGAAGTGTTTGAAACAATACAATTCACTTATATTTAAAACATATTCTTATCTAATAAAGTATGAGGTGTCTATTGTCTAGCTTAGCCATTATGGAGATGTAACTCCTCCACCCTTAGAAAGGCATATAAACTTTTCAAAGTTTGTATGGCCTAAATAATAATTGTATTATCAGTAACTTTCTTTTCTTTTGAAGTTTTACATAATAAGGGCCATAAATATTTAAATATTAATCTAATTAAAATTATTGTTAAAATTATGTAAAGTAAAACTGTCCAAAACTTGTTTTATTAAAATATATTTGTTTGGTTAACAATTTTGAGTTTTCTTGTTTTTGTATATTAATTTCTTTTTGTAAATCATTTAATTTATCAAAATTAATATTTTTTAAATTGACCAGTTTTACTTTTTTATACAAAGTTTGATTTTTTTCGGTTATATTAATATCCGGCAAAGGGATGTTTTGATAGAGCAACTTAGAGTTTTTATAGGCACTAATAGTTATATCGCCTAATTTTAGGTTACATAGTGAATTTATTTCTAATAAGTAAGTTCCATTAAATAAAATACTATTTTGCTGGTTTCCACAAGTCTCAACCCTACTAGGTCATTTTTGAGACTAAAATCCATTTATTATCGTCAATATTTTGAAGTTGCATTTTATCGATATCAATTAGTACAGTATTACAATCATAAGTTTTATGCTGATACCTTAAATTTGCACTTCACAAGGAGTGTTATTGAAAGAGTTTTCGTAATGTATGTTTTTACACAGGTAATCTTTATAAGATACACGTTTACAAGGTTGATTTGAGTAACCAAAATTTTTGTTATTAATCAATAAATATTCAAAAGTTGGTATTATTATTTTATAATGATTTTATGTTTTACTGGTAATGAAAAGAGTTGGAAAATTTCATAATTTTCTTTTCTACTAAAGGTATCTCTATTAGAAAATATACTTGCTTGTCTTTAATGTAGCTTTTTAATTCATGAGTTTTCTAACTGTTGGGAAAATTTTCTAAAACTGGTTCAAATGGAAGTTTTTTGTAGAGTTAAATTTTATTAATTGACTGTAATTCGTTTAAAAGCATATTAGAATGTATTATGCTACTGTGAAAAGAATTCAATTTAGCAAAAGTAATAGCATTTTCAATATTTTCTAGAATATCGTAAATACCTTGATAAAACATTGTTATTTAAGAAAATACCATGTGGATTCTAAAAAATTCAAAAAGATTGGTTTCCTCAATTTTTACAGAGTTTACAGTTTCTATTATTTGATTAACTCGTCACTCTAATATTACTTGATTATGAGACACATTTTTGACAGTCTCTTTGAACTTATTAATAGAGGTACTTAAGGGTGTCATTTGTTTGTCTAAACTGAATTTCATGTAATGTTGGTTTTGTTTTAACAAATTGATATTTTGATCAATACGTTCAGCGTCGTTTTGATCTAAGTTACCTGTAATTGTCTTAATTATGCTACCTAAGGCATTAATCAAGGCACGTTTTTACGAGGTTTCATTGGAAGAATTTGTGATATTTGATTAGTTATTTTTGTTTTAATTTATCAGCTAGAGGGAAACGAGTTGTGAAATTCTATTTTATAAATTTATCTGAGAGAGTCATACTTATAATTGATATCTGAAAATTCTTGAATTAAGTTATTTAGGTCAAATATTTGTATAAAAATCCAATGATTTATTAACCTTTGGGCAGTACCAATTTTGTAGGGTAGTATACGGGGTAATTATTTAAGTCGTGGTATCTTGAGTCGTTTCCTTGGACGAGGACGAAGGGCCATCTGTAACAAAGGGCTTTTTCAATTCTTTTGTATGAATAATTTCGGTTTTATCTGGTATTTTAAGTTTTTAATTTTTACTCGATTATGTTCAAGTATTCAATAATTTGGTAAGGGCCTGAAAATTTAGGTTTATTTTTATTTCTTTGAAATGTTTTCTTATAAACTTTTTGATTTAATTTAAATTCGAAAGGTTCGTTGCCTTTGGTATTTGTTTTTGCTAAAACTCTTTCTTTACTTGTTTCGGTTTTATTTTTACGTTTTCATAAACAGAGTCAAGTTCATCTTTTTGAGAAGTTACATAATCGGAGTAGAATGTTGTGGGGATAAGATTTAGCGGATCCCTAGAATTTGTGTGACCTAGGGCAAGTTCATGTGGCGTATACTTTGTAACGCTATGAACAGTACTATTGTATGCGATTATTGCATATGGCATTAATTCAGTTACAGATTTATTTTTATCTTTTTGTTTAAGAATTTTAGATGTTCAATTAATGTAGAGTGGAAACGTTCAACAGGGGAGTTAGATTCGTGATGTCTTGGGGTGGTAAAATGAATATTTATTTTTGAGCTTTGAGTAATTCTTTTAGAAGTTCACTATTAAATTCGCCTGCATTGTCACACGTAATTGTTTCTGGGCAACCATAAAATGAGAAGAAATTTATTAATTTGTCACAAACCGATTTTGCATTTTTATCGTAAGGGTAGGCCTGTCCAAATTTTAAAATTGTGTCAAATATAGTTAAGAAATTTGAGTTTCAAAGGTAAATGTATCGTGTATCATTTGAAACGGTTTACAGGGGTTCTGTTTTTTAAGAGGAATATAAGATTTTAGTCTACTATATTTTGCAGTTTGCATATAGTACAGTCATTAATGTATCGATTTATGTCATTTTTCATTTTTAGCCAATAATATAATAATTTTAACCGTTCATAAGTTTCCGTTATACCTCTATGATTTGTTTTACTTTCATGTTGGTGTTTAATTAGCATAATTTTTTCGTCCTGTTCGCTTATATTGTTAACTAATTTGGTGCATAAAAGAATTTTGGGCTTTGTAAAATATTTATTATAGACGTTTGTGAATATACTGACTAGTTCTTTACTATGAAAATACACATAACATGTTTTTTCAGTATTCATGTATTCTTTAATAAAGTTTTTTTATTATTTCTGGGTTTTCTGGCAGGTCTACGTGATTAATTGTATTTTTTTTCAAATTTCTCTGTTTTTAATTTTATGTCAGGGTAAGGTGATTTTTTAATTAAGTATTGTAATGCTTTATTGTTTATTATTTCATCTAAAATGTTAGGTTTGCATTGCCTGAATCAGCCTGATTACTATGAACTGTAGAGTCAGAGGTCTTCTCTGGAGTTATTTGGATGTCAGAGATAATATTAATTTTTGCTTACCATCCTGGCTTTGCTAATGAATCGCTATTGTTTGTTTTATCGTCTTTTTCATTGTCTTTGTCTTGAATTGGATTTTCAGCAAGGTCTCGTAAATATTCTAGGATTTCAAAATTTGAATCACCGGGGTTGTTAATTACTGATTCGTTTTCATAAATATTTATTTGTATACGAGATAAAGCGTCAGCGTTTAAATTTTGGCTACCTTTTTTGTATATTATTTGGTAATCATAGTCTTCTAAACCTAATCGCCATCTTATTAATTTTGAATTTGCTTCTCCTTTTAAATTCATGATCCAAACAAGGGGTCGATGATCTGAATAAATATAAACTTTGCGACCAAATAAATAGGGTCTAAAGTACTTACAAGCCCATATTATCGCGAGCAGTTCTTTTTCGATAACAGAATATCGGGTTTCTGATTGGTTTAGAGTACGTGAGGCGTATGCCACTGGTTTGTCATTAGGTATAGGGCCTTGTGATAATACTGCGCCTATAGCATAATTATGTCTGTAGTTAACACAAAAGGTTTAGAAAAATCTGGGTATTGGAGAATCGGAGGCGTTAATTAAAAGTTGTTTACAATGATTAAAAGCATTAACAAATTCAGGAGTATGTTCAATTTAACATCTTTTCAAACATCAGAGTCAAAGGTTTGGTAATTTTAGCAAAATCTTTTATGAATCTGCGATAATAGCCTACAAGACCGAGAAAAAGATTTAATTTCTTTGGGGTCTTTGGAATCGGATAATTTTTGACTGCGTGTATTTTGTCGGGATTAGGTCGAACACCTTCGTTACTTACGACATGACCTAGATATTGAACTTCTTTTAAAAATTCCGATTTATCGAGTTGAATTTTAAAATTATAGTCTCGTAATCTAACAAAAACTTTTCTTAATTTTTCAATATGTTCCGTAAACTTGTGCTGAAAACTATAACGTCATCGAGATACAAAAGCAAATTTCGTTCTGTAATCCACGAAATGTTATTCATTACTCGTTGAAAGGTTGAGGGGCATTTTTAACCGAAAGGGGATTCAAGAAATTCATGGTCCCTCTATCTGTGGTAAAGCTTTTTAGGAATATCTTCTCTTTCATTTAATTTGATAAAATCCGTTGGCCAAATAAGGTTGTGAAATATTGAGCTTTGCCTAACTTATCTAGAATTTCTGTAATATTCGGTAGGGAAATTTATCATCGATCGTGTTTTTATTTATATTAGAAAATCAATGCACATGCGCCATTTTTGTTTGCCTGATTGGTCTAGCTTTTTTGGTACAATCCAAATGGGTGATGACCAAGGTGAATTTGAGTCCCTAATGATATTTTGAGATAAAAGTTTGGAAATTTGATCGTTAACTTCTTTTATGTACTTCCGGATAGCGATATGATTTTGTGTAGATAGGTGTCTCGTTAGTCATTTAATTTCATGTTTTACAGCATTACTAAAAGTTAAGGGTACGTCTTCGGAATGAAAGATGGTCTCTATATTCAAAACATAATTTACGTATCTGTTCTTTTTCTTCCGATTGCAATGGTCGAGTCTTAAATTTTTAAGATTAGCTTTTAGTTTATTATCTAAGTCGCGATTAATTATTTTTCTTGATATACGGGGTAGTCAAAAAAGTTCATTTCGTTTACAATAAGGGGTTCAACTTCAAAATAATCTGTAAAAGTAATTTTGATTGGATTTTCTTTTGGATTTAGTGCTGTGGTAAAAGTTAAATTATTTTCTATTTTTACTAAACATTCTGGAATTTCGATGCAATCTAAATTTTGATAAGGAAGAATGCCAAATCCATTTGATAAATTTATTGGAATTTTTATTTTTTGAATAGTTCTCGGAGGGATAATATATGTAAAATTATCTTTAATAGAATTAGGGGTAAATTTTTTGTCAAATTCCTGACAAATCGGGATTTGGGTTTTAGGCAACTTTAACATAGAATCATTAAAATCTAGACTTGCATTTAATTGTTTTATAAGATTTAAGCCGATTAGTCCGTCAAATTTATTTGAAAAATTAAATAAATAAAATTTGTGTATACCAGGTGTGCAAAAAGTTGGAAATATTGGTAAAGAAGCTACCTGTTATGAAAAGATGTTGCGTGAGCAGTTTGAACTTGAAATAATTCTGACTGTATTAAATTTCGAAAATTTTGATAAGCTATTTCAGGTTTAATAAAACTTCTTGTACTTCCTGTGTCTAATAAAAATTTAGCGTTTAATTCGGAATAAAAATAAAGGTAATTGGTTATTATTACTGTTTAAATAAATTATATTGTATTCAGTTTCTGGCTCGTTAGTGTAAAATTTTCCTGTTCGATAGAGTTATTTGGTATATTAGGTATCCGGTTAGCTGAATAACCTACGTTTGGGTTTAGTTACTGAATAACCTCATTGAGTTGGTTAGTGAATAACCTACATTTAGTTTAGGTTAGCTGAATAACCTACATTTGGTCATATTCATAGGTTTGATCATATGCTACATAAGGGTTTTCGTATTCTAATGAATATTCGGAATAGTCGTTAGTATTATCAAAATTTTCAAAAGAAGGGTTGAAATTTTCATTTAAGGGAGTTTCTAATTGTTCATTTTGGCTAAGAACTTCTTGATTATAAAGATCTTGAGATATAATTTTTTTCTTTTGAGCTTGACTTAAAGAGTTATTTAAAACTGTATTGCCCGAACTTGTATCCATAGGTACTGGTTTTGGTAAATTAGTTCTACGTGACATTTGCCCAAAATTATTATTAAAAGCTGGTCTAAAATTTTGATTAGAAGGAAATCTATTAGCAGAAAAGTTTGGTTGATTTAATGCATTTGAAAAATTTGGCGGATTATTAAAATAATTTGGTCGTTGCTGATTAAAGAAAGGGTTTTGTTGTGGAAAATTATTCTGGGGTGTAAAATTTGCAAAAGGTCTTACAAAATTATGATTTTGTGGTGTAAAATTAGGTGTATTATTAAATTGTCTATAAGGGTTATAAGTAATTGGACTATATATGTGCCTATTTTGCGAAAAATTAAAATTTGGTTTTGCGTTTTTAATATTTGGTATCGGTGGTCTAATATTAGAGCCTTGAGCGTTATTTTTAAAATAAACAAAATTTCTTCCTCTCTTACACATGACATAGCTTTTTCTAAAGTATCTGGTGATTTAAGTCTTACTATTAACTGTAAATTATATGGAAGGCCATTTATAAAAGTTTTTAATGCAAATTCTTCGTAATGTTTTATTTTGACTAGTTTAGAAGCATGTGGCTCGTTAGTTGCATTTAATTTTGCAAAAAGTAAACTTCTAGAATCTTGGATTCTCATTCCAAAAATTAAAGGAGGTTCATTTTTAAGTGGTTTTAGATTTAATAGATCTTGTATCAAACAATCAATTGATCTCTGATCTGAGAAAGTTAAAACTAACACTTCTTTAATAAGTGCCCAACTGTTTAATTCTGTTCTAGAAACTATTAATTCTGCAGCTCTTCCAGTTAATTTACTTAAAATTGTATCGAATAAACAAATATTAATGGGGTTTGCTGCATTTGTTCTGTCTTCGAAAGCCACTAGCAAATTTTCAACTGCTGTTATAAACCGATGTAATAATTTTGGATTTCCATCAAAATGTGGAACATTGTCTGATTGGTATCTTAAAAGTTGATAATTTACTTCTGGCATTACGACTTGTTCAATAGATAGTGTGTTTAATGAACCAATAAGGTTGTCTAAATTAAACTCGTTAATTAGATCAATTTTGAAACAAAAATTATTTTAACCTTATAAATTCAGAAAAATTGTAAAATATACACTTAAAATAATAATAATGCAAAAACAACTTACTTAAAGTTATGAGCTGTATTGTTTGTGCAAATATTGTAAAATAAAATGCTTAACTTACAATAAAACTAGAAGAAAAACGTTCATGTGAGATGTCTTGATGTTTCTTGATTTTTCTTGATTTTTCTTAAACTAGCTGGTTAGGCGATGTTTGTCCTTCCCAGGTTCCTCAGGTTCAGCGATGCTTGTCCAAACCCTTGGCTGGAATCCAATCGATATGCCTCGGTTGAATCTCCAGGACTCTGTTTTTCATTGCTGGGTTGAATTTCGTCGATGGATCGGATCGGCATGAATTCTTTGTCCCGTGTTGATGCCTGTAGCCACCTTAGATCGGTACTCTCTTACTCCAAGCTTCACACTTTGTAGACTTTTTGCGAAGATCACTTCACTTCACCGATTTTCACGAAGGTTCACTTTTTGAGTAAATTCTTGAAAGAAACCGCACAAAAGAACTTAGTACGTCTCAAAATTCTCTCAGACTGCGCCAGTTATATGTCGGGCCGAGGAGACAGAGTTTTTAAAAAACACTTTTTAATTACTCTGCAAAATAACTTTATTTTTAATTTTCCTCGAAAATATAACAATTTTGATTTTGACAGAAATTCGACTTTTAACAACAGAATTAAAACAGAAGTGTTTAAAACAATACAATTCACTTATATTTAAAACATATTCTTATCTAATAAAGTATGAGGTGTCTATTGTCTAGCTCAGCAATTATGGAGATGTAACTCGCGTGCGGGTTGGTTATTTCCATAGCCATCTTTGTCTTCTATGTAAGCCGTAGCCAATAATGCATTATTTGAGAAATCTGAGAGATTACACGAAGTACCAGACATTGAAAAGGTTTGATCATTACTTTGAGGTATGTAAGGCACTGTTTTAGAGTTATTATTATTAGGGGGTTTCACCAGGTTTTTATGTAATAAAGTATGGTGTTTTTTAGAACAGCCACTTATTTGGCAATATATGCGTGAATTAATGCCAATTAGTGTGACGTGTCCCCACACAGTTCGTGCACCATTTTCTTTCTTTAATTAATTTAAATCTTTCATCTATAGATTTTGACAGAAATTGAGGGCAGTTATAAATAGGGTGAATTTGTTGGCACCACTGACACGTCGAGGGTTTTTGTTGAGAATTATTTTGAGGATTATTTTGGGTAAGATTTAAATTTTGAGAATTTGTATTAGCTACAAAACTAGCGGTGGGCTTTGCTTTATAATTATTATTCGACTAATTCGATTTTTGAGGAGTATATTTATTTTGAGATTTATTTTTTTCATTATCTAAATTTTGAGTACCAAACTGATAAGAAACTGAGTCCATAGCTGAACCCTGTTTATTGAAAAAATTTACTAGAATTTTATAAGATTGAGTATTTTCTTCAAATGTATCGATAAGA
>JAHBCN010013303.1:0-24919 GCA_019359885.1 Listronotus oregonensis | reverse complement strand
TTTTTTTAAAAAAGTACTTTGCGTCGACCAAAAACTTAACTAGCCACTGGTGGACTTAAAAACCGTGTTTGTGTTATCCAAGGTGTAATAATGCAAACTGAGTGAAACTGCTACAATAAAAAAATATTTGTAAGTAATAGCAGCATTAGGATATATCATTTTTACCTTCTTTTATTAATCGCCTTTTTCCTTTTTGACCAGGATCTCATAATCACCGCTTTTGCAATTTTTCTGGAAGACATATAAAAACAATATAGTAAAAACAGTCAAAACCAATAAAATATCAACTCTGTACACAATTATTTTCAACTGTAAAAATAAACCCATATAAAAACTTCGACTTGTGGCACGACTCTGTCCACAGCTGAGAATGCTAGTAATTTTTAGAGTTACCCGACAGGGCCGCCAACATAAGCGACCCTTTTCACACCCTCACGTCTTGGACTTTTGCTATCCCCATTCTCGACGATGTCATAACCCTTTAGATTAATAGACTCTGTTTTCACTTTGCGGTTGAATTGTACATAGTTTCAAAAAAAAGCGTCGCTAACTTTTTCTGGTTTCAGAATTAACAGTTCAAAACAGTAACCAAGCCACTGTCCAATTTCAGAGGTTTTATCTTTATATTCTGGTTAATCCTGGTCTGTTTTTCCAACACCAGGCTTCCTCAAATGGAACCCATCAATATTTAGTTTCGGTCATCTCTTTCATGGCCTTTTGGACATTTTTTCAAATCCGTTACAATATACTTCGGCATCAGTTGTAAGTCATTTTTCGCGGCGTGATAGTTCAAGGCACTTCTTGTAAGTACACTCGTTTTTTGTTTTAAGTAAGCAAAAAGTCAGGTATATAATGTCCGTTTAAATAACCGTGAACGGTAAAAAGTTAAGTGAAAAATTTGGTGCAATAATTGAACGTTCCATCCATGTACAACTTTTTAGCTAAACATAAACACTGTAGGTTGATTTGGGTCTGAAAATTCCAGTATTACTATTGCTATCATTATCCAATAAAATCTTCTCGTCTATTATTATGGGGTGTAGGTCATTTAGAGCTCTTCACTTCTTCTACACTTCTAGGCAATGTGAGCATTGATTTCCTTTTGGCTTATACATATTTTCCTTGACACATTTGAGATCACTAATTTGCAAATGTTTGTCGCTATTGGGGAAAATAGGCACAAAATTTTGAATGGCCGTTCCAATGATCATCCGTTGCTTTACGTTTAGCACCTCTAAATAACGATCCTTATGTTTTTATGATAGGGCAATTTCCAGAGCTCGCAGTTCTTCCAGTTTCTTGTCCAATAGTGAGAAGTACGGCTTTACAATTTTTTTGGATACATCGTCATCGGGTTTCACCAGATAATAACACACGATTAGAACTAAACATGTAATTGTTACAAATAATCTTAGTTTTTCCACGTTGGCTAACAGTTTTACTTATCGCATACATATTCTTTTGAAATAACGTACTACTTGTAATCACAAATGGTTAATTAAACAAGACTAAATTTAAGGGAACAAGTTGGAATTATATTTATTTATTGAACAATAATGTAATAAATCCGCCGCCCTACTGGCTACCTGAAAGTACCCGTGCGGAATTAGTATACAATTTTATGGGCCTTATTTTATGACTCGTATTAATTACAGATTTGGGGATTCATGCCGCCCAAAAATATAATATTCTCCAACCACCTCCAACTTTTGTTTTAGATAAAGAAACGGTCCAATAGAATATAAAGTATTTGGGAAAACCCTTTTGCGAGTCCTTTTTTTAAACCTGATTATGTACTGTTTTTCATTAGGTTTTTTACTTGTATTTTTAATATTTCAGCATAAAAAACTCAACTGTAACTGTTTTTATATTATTAACCTACATAACCATGTTTCTTTTAAAATAAATTTTAAAAAGGCAGCGCGTAGCGTTACATATTTTAATGTTCAGCTAAAATACAAATTAGCTTAATTTTAAACAAAAATTGCCTTATTAATCACCTAAAAAAACATAAATATGAAAGAAAAACGAGGAAATGCCCACTGCTTAATTTTCTTTCGCCTTAACAAAATATAAATTGTGTTTTATCTGACAGGTCTTTAGATTTCCATCACTTACAACCAAACATAAAGCCGTTACCGCTTCCTTTTTTGCTCAATGCGTACCCACCGTTTTATTACTCTAAAGCTCGAAGCTTCACTTTCGGACAGATGATTTTCTAAACAAATGTGTAGGCTTAAGCTTAAGATATGCGAAGGAAAGTGTAAGCGAAATAATGGGTTAGAATTTTCAAAGAAATTTATGGCTGCTTGACTAATTTCTTTTTAAGCTGCTTACCTAAAATTACTAGAGTTTAGTTTGGTAAAGCTGTAATTAGACATATTTTTTTTTCACAGATCTAACAGGTTTACGTAATATTTTATTAACTGTTGTAAATTTTGTAAAAGTAAATAATTAATTCTATGGCAATTAGCCTATTTGTAACTAATAATTAATCTATATACAGGGACTTTAATTATATTTACGTGGCATCTGGAGCCTTTGTTTTTGAAAAAAGAAAAAATTTGAAGGTTTTTTTCCATATTATTTTTTGAAATTATTAGTAAAAAAATATTTCTTTAATAAAATTTAAAAATATAGGCAACTTCAACTTTTTTAAATGAAACCCTATATATTATGGGCTACAACGAAATATCTTTTTTTCTGATTTCAAATATATATACATTAATGACATTTGAATAAACCATTTTTAAACTATTTGGGCTTAAATATAAATAAATTGAAAACAAGTTATATTAATATCAAGAAAGCCATGGAAAAAATAAAATTGTTCTGATAAAGTTGGTCATTTTAACTATTAAAAATAATTTGTATTGCTTTCTTGTCGATGAGCTATTCAGAAGAACACACGCTATTGTGCGTTTTGTTAACGGCAACAATAATAATGTGACGACAGTCTAAAAAGAATATCACTTATTATGTCCTTAACAACGGCTATCATCTATATATAGACACTATTAAATACACAGTCACAAAGTTTAGTGAGAGGAGGCTTAAAAATAAAGAAAAGGGCTGAAGCACGAAATTAAAACGAAGATTTGGCTATACCTACTGGTCTTTTCCAAGATAATTACACAGCCAAACAAAAAAAAAACATTTTCGTTTCCACGAATGCAACCTATTGGACCTTAGGTTTTTGGGGTTCCTGAATTCGAATCCAAAGTCGGTTTGCCTACATCAGGTCACGCTTCAAGATCCCTCCAAGGTCAAATCATTAGATTTCGACAAAAAAAAATGCAAACATTCATATATTGGTTTTTGGGGACGCTGAATCCGAATCCGAGGTTGTTTGTTGATGTCAGGTCACGTTTCAAGGTCACCTCAAGGTCAAATCATTAGGCCTTGACAAAAAAATTTGAAAAAATTCATTTATAGGTTTTTGGGGTCGCTGAATCCGAATCCGAATCCGTTCAATTTGTTGATATCAGGTCATTTTAAGGTCATATCAAGGTCAAATCACTAGATTTTGAAAAAAAATTGCAAAAATGTACATATTATATAGGTTTTTGGGGTCGCCGAATCCGAATCCGAGGTCAGTTTGATCATATCAGGTCATTTTAAGGTCATATTAACGTCTTATATATGTTTTGTGATTTATAAATTCTCAGCTTATGCGCGAATTGATAAGTAAATATTTTTGTGTGTTCTTTTAGAATTTGAGCTTCAAAAAACTTTAAACGTCACTTTATGTAAACAACTAATTTTAGATTTAGATTCAGCAAGCTCCAAAGGCTATTAGAACATTATATTTAACATTTCTTAGACAAAATCTGATTATTTAACCTTAAAATGACCTTCAAATTATCTTAACGCGACCTCATATTAGCCGTCTAACCTCAGATTCATATTCTGCGACCTGTAAAAATTATTTACGAATTTTTTTGGCAAAAACTAATAACTTGATCTTGATATAACCTTCAAATGATCATAACCCGGCCTGATATTAATAAACTGACCTCGGATTTGGATACAGCGACCCCAAAAACCTATATATGTACATTTTTGCAATTTTTTTTCTCAATATCTAATGATATGACCTTAAAATGACCTGATGTCAACAAACTAACCTCGGATTCGGGTTTAGCGACCCCAAAAACCTACATATATATTTTTGCAATTTTTTTTTCTCAAAAACCAGGGTTTTGACCTTGCTATAACCTTGTAATGACCTAATATTAACAAACTGACCTCGAATTCAGAATTAGCGACCCCAAAAACCTATATATGAGTTTTTGCAATATTTTTTGTCAAAATCTAATGATTTAATCTGATGGGACCTTGAAACGTGACTTGATATCAACAAACTAACCTCGGATTCGAATTCAGCGACCCCAAAAACCTAAGGTCCAATAGGTTGCATTCGTGGAAACGAAAAAGTTTTTTTTGTGTGGCTGTGTTATTTTACTTTTTCTATTGGACTAGCACTAACTACTTTTAATAATTTTAGAAAACCCTGAAACATCCATTTTAGATGCGGCATCTAAACCTTATAAAACAGATTATAAAATGTATTTAACTTAAAAATTTTACAAATTCTATCCTTATAAATTTATGTCCGTCCAAAATCTTTCTAAACAAAATATGCAGGACCTACCTGAGTATGCATTGGAAAAAGCTAGGCTTATGGAGCAGGATCCAGATTTTTTAATAAAATTCTATTTATCGACGAGTCTTCCTTTACTATAGCAGGAATTTAGCAATATAACAATTTTATTGTTTTCATGGCTTTCTTGAGAGTAATATGATTTTTTAAAAATTTATTTATAATTTAGGCTTAAGTATCTTTAAAGTGGTTCACTCAAATATTATCAATGTATATATACTGAAAATCAGAAAAAAAGGTCTTTCGTTGTAGCGCATAATATATACGGTGTTCCTTTTAAAAAAGTTAAAGTTGCCCATATTTTTTCATTTTTTTAATGTGATATTTTTTTACTGATAATTTTAAAAGATAATATGGAAAAAACGTTAAAAAAAATGCTTTATATAGAAATAGATATAAAGCATTTTTTTTACTTTAAAAATAAAGGCTTCAGATGCCACGTAAATGTAACAAAAGACCCTGGTCCACAAAAAAAGTAATGTGTGCTGGGTGTCGGACTAGGATTTTCTGGTGTATTTTTTCTGCTAAACAGAATCTAAGGTCAAAGTTGGGGGTCAAACAGCAAAAAATCGAGAAAAGCTCAAAAAAACCGATACGGTACATTTACTGGCAAAAACCTGCTATCACGGAATGTTTGGACTACCACTATACAGGGTGGGCGATCAAAAACAGTCCGGCAAGGTTTATGGCTTTGAATGTGACAATTAAAAAAAAAACCTTAGACTCGTATACTTTTATTTTCAGCAGGAACTACTTACACATAAATTTCATCACTTAAACATTAATGCCTTAGCAGAGGCGGCATTTGCCCTTATTTTTTCAAATGGGAAGGGGCATATTGTGATATATCTTTTAAAAGGGCATTAAATTTTCTTTAAAATGGCACTTTTTTTTTAAATTTGAGCTACGGGTTACCAAGAAATTAAATTTTATTGTATTGATTAGTACTTATGTTTTATCTTATTAATTGTTGAAAATGTCCACTGTTCACATCCATAAAATAGTTAGGGTAGGTTAGGTTTAAAGTGAGAGGACTTTTTACGCCCTCCACTGTGACCGCTCGGTTTATTGTGGCTCACACCTTTTTATATTTTTTCCAATAGGATCAGACTTCTAATAAATCCGATATGAAATTGGGAGAGAGTTCTTACATCTCCTCTTACTCGTGTCGCTATCGGACACGAGCACAATATGTGTTCTGATGTGTTTTGGTGTCCCTGTCCCCTGGAGAGTATAACGAGCAGTCGATTAGATCCGTCATGCCTTCCTCTCCCGGTCTAGTGCCGTGGGTAGCTACCAGGTCCTTGTTACAGGAACCAGATGTTCCTTCTGAAGCCGCATCTCCGGCCTTACTCTTTCTGTTTAAAACCAGGGAACCCTTTTTCCTGTAAACGGTCAGACAATTCCATACAATAGTACAGCAACTGTTCAAAGTGTTCCTTGACATTGTAAAAAATGTAAGGTGTAATTTGTTGGCATTCATTAGTGATGCGGTTCCGTAAATCTTCTAAGGGTTCAGGCTGGGTGGCATAAATTTTCGATTTCAGATGTCGACACAAAAAGAAATCAAGTGGAGACAAATAGGGTGATTTCGTGGTTCATTCGATAGCACCTCTTCTCCTAATCCATCTACCAGGAAGGGTTTCATCCAAAAACTGCCGTACAGGTAATGCATAATGGGGAGGAGCTCCGTCTTGTTGAAATACCGTATTTTCTCCATGGTAACGTTGGTCGTTTTCGGTAAGTTCGATCAGCGCTGGGTTGACGGTATTTTCTAACAAGTCTAGGTAAGTATATCCATTTAAATTTCCCTGTAAAAAGAATGATCACCGAAAATACCAGCCCAAACATTTAGTTTCTGAGGATGTTGTGTATGAACCTCATGGTAGATCCTTGTATTTGTGTCGGACCAGTAACGACAATTATGTCGATTGAGAGTGCCATTGAGGAAAAATGAACATTCGTCTGAGAAGCAAACATTAAAAAGTTAGTTGGAAGTATTTAGAATTATTTCGGACACTATATTACAAAATTGTAAACAGCAGTCATCTTTATTAAATTTTTGAAGAAGTTGCATTTTATATGGGTGCCATTTATAATGTTAAGGAATTTTTTGTACAGTGGTCCGCGGAACTCCCGTTACGTCAAAATGTTTTTTTGGTACTTAATGTAGGATTTATACTACCTTGACCCAAAACAGCTTCTTCTGCTGCCTAATGTCTTACCGGATTTTCAATATTCCGCGTTTTATTTTCTGCTGAACCAGTTTGCCGAAATTTCGCTACTAATTCTCGGATGTATCCATGATTTACGTGTCTTGTTACTCTTGCACATTAATTGTTTATAAAATACAATTTAATAATGTTCACTCTGTCCGCAATAGAATAAACCATATTTATCAGATCGGAAGAAAATAAAACCACCAAAATGACGAACTGTCCACATCAACTACTCATCTAAAGATAAACTCGAATTGTCGACTGATAAACGAATAATAATAATTTTTTGCATTTGTGAATAAGAGGTCCAGTAAAATGTTTTAAATTCCATTGCACGGCAACGCGTAGCTCAAGCTTAACGAAGCTTAAACGAAGAACCATTTTACAGATAATTTATTTTTCTTTTAAAAGATGTATCACAACATACCCCTTCCCATTTAAAAAAATAAGGGTCAATGCCACCCCCACTAAGGGGTTAAAGTTATAGTGATAAAATTTATGTGTAAATATGTCCCCATGGAAACAACAGTATACGGGTCCGAGGATTCTTTTAAATTTTTACATTCAAAGCCGTAACCTTTGCGGACAATTTTAATGGGTCACCCTGTATAAACTATAAGAGATACAAAAAAATTCATAAAACAAAATAATGAGCTTTTTAAATTGTTTATATAAAATGTTATGTAATTGTTTTTGATAGGATAAAAGATTAAGGAGATACAAATGAAAATGTAATTTTGACAAAAAATTTCGGTCCAATATAGGGAAAAAAGTACTTTTTTCCCTAGTTTGTAGTATTTTACCATTGTGATTTTTGTTTTTTTTTATTATAAATCATTTGTTTTTTTTAATTGAGTCCTAAATAATTTTAAATTGGTATTCAAAATTCAAAAATAAAAAAATAATAATTTTTAATTTTTTTTCAGCGGTATACCTTGAAAAAATCCTGAGAATTCGGTTTTTTAATTATAACTCGAAAAATATTGCATTTAAACAGAAAGGTTTTATAATTTAAAATAAGGGTCTTGTAAAAATATCTAGTTCATATCCTATATAGTTTTATGTATCTTTTATAGTTTTTGGGATATTGAGGTTTCAAATTTTAAAAAAATGTTAATATCTGGAATTACGCTTTTTCTGAATTTTTTCCTGTTTGACCACCAATTTTGACTTTAGATTCTTGTTTAGCGAAAAAAAAAACGCTAAAAAATCTTAGTCTCGCACCCAGCAAACACCACTGTTACCTGTGTTACCTGTGTTATCGATTTAACCAGAAACAACAAAATTATCTTAAACATTCTGTTCACACTAAAAAACTTATTTTAGTCAAAGTATCATTGTGTTGCTGCAACAAGAAACGTTTTATCTACATCAGTGTAGTGTGTGTTTTAATATTGGTAAACAATGTAGTGCGATGATAATTTATTTTGAAAAATCAAAAAAAAAAAAACTAATAATCTGTAAATGTTGGACTAGATCTACTCTATTTAAAAGAAATACACAGGGTGTCGTACGCCTCATAAGTTCATTAAAAAAAGATGATTGAATATCAGAATATAAAATTGACAATGGAAATATAAATTATACCATCAAAGAAACAAGTCACTTGTTCATGGATGCCGATAAATAACAATTAAAATATTTTAAAATAAGCAGAGAAAAAGTATAAATTGAGAAACCCACCAAGAGACGGGAGTCCGGAAGTCGACAGATGACAGTGGGTTCGGGGTATCAGATAACACAGAGTTTTCCGAGAATTAATTCATAAGCAAAATTTGGTTTTGTTCTTAAAAAGGGTTTTCAAATAATTGGTTATTTACAAAAAATAATGTTAATTAATTAAGTCATATTTGCCTTTTTATAAAATATTTATGCAGGATATTTAATAACTCCATGTTAATAAGGTCAAAATTATCAGATAATTTTTGAAAAGAAATGAATATAAAGCCTTATTTCTAAGACACATTATGTTATAGATTAGAAATTATTTTTTTTATATTTTGAAACTTATTCTAATATATTTTTTCTAAATTTTATCAGGTAAGCTGATAAAAGAAGGCGTTTGTCGCTGCTTTTTTACATAATAAATTGTATTTCTAATATTCAATTTCCGTCCATGATTTTTGATTTTGGCCGTTACGGCCGAGTGATGATCGCGTTGTTAAATTTAGCAATTGACTTAGCAGTTTAGAATGTTTAACAAAACGTCATTGTCAGTGTTATTCAATGATTTTAGTAGGCAACCTGTCAAAATCTGACATTTTGTTAAACGTTCTAAACCGTTGTCAACTTAGCAAATTGTTATAAGTTAACAACGGTTTAGAATGTTTAACAAAATATCAGATTTTAACAGGTTGCCTACTAAAATCATTGAATAACAATGACAATGACGTTTTGTTAAACATTCTAAACTGCTAAGTCCATTGCTAAATTTAACAACGCGATCATCACTCGGCCGATACAGATTAGCAAATGCCTAGATTAATTAATTTACTAGTAACCTGAAATAAAGATTGATATTTATTTTAATTTTATTAAAAAGTCAACATGTTATTACATTTACCAGTACCTTCCACTTTATTAAGTCCTAAATATTTTTAACAAAAAAAAATTACCTGTGCGTCTTTTAAAAATCTAGTATTACCTTTTTGATAATAATCTCTTGATTTTTTTTAATGACTTTTAATCCAAAAGCTACCTTTCCAGAAATGCTATAAAACTTTATTGTTGATATGCATGCAATCGCGAAATTCTCTACCAAAAGCAGTTTTTACTAATGTGTGGGCTGGAATAATTAAAGATTTTTAGGCACTTATTTCTGCCAGAAAAATTCAATGGAAATAGCAATTAATTGTTTGAAGAAAATCTACCAAGGTGTATGGAGATATCTTGGTAGTGGATTAAGTAAAGTTTATCCAAGCCGGTGCACCTGCGAATTTCAGTGCTAAATTTGACTTAGCCATCGATCGTTGGGTAGGTTGTGGGAGAACATAGTTATGAGGGGAGTTAAAAAATCTATACATGCGCTTATCTGGGGAGGGGGGAGGTAAGATCCATCCTTATGTAATATTTTACAAGCCAAAATTTATTATTAAAAATCTGGTTCTATTTCGGATGCTAAATGGTTCTATAATGTACACTTTGATTCACATCTAATTTTACAAATTTTAATTGTTTCTTAAAATGTTAAAATCTTTAATGTGGTTATTAACATCTATTTTTAATCTTATAAATAGTAATGGTCTAAGAGCTGAAGCCGAGAAACATGTTCATTTAATATTGTTAATGATGTTCGCGCGCATGCTGACAACCTATTGAATACAGAAAGTAGCAAAAAGAGGTCAAAGTGCAACATTTTTGGGAAAAAATCGTCATCGAAAATATGCTTTAAAATTTTCCCAGGTGAAGGTCTTAACCCCCTTAGCTGAAATCCCAAGGGGCCAACAGCTAGGCGGACACAAAAGGGGTGGCGAATAAGGATAAAAAGGGGAAAAATGTAAAAAAAATAGTCATTGATAATATGTCAGCCATTTTGACCACTTAAAGTTGAAACTCTAATGTGTCCAAATCCAAAAG
Organism: Listronotus oregonensis; assembly: GCA_019359885.1. NCBI lineage: Eukaryota > Metazoa > Arthropoda > Insecta > Coleoptera > Curculionidae > Listronotus > Listronotus oregonensis. The sequence continues at coordinate 14,461 of JAHBCN010013303.1, read as the reverse complement.
GGCTGACAGTTAGGTGGATACCGAGGGCAGTTAAACGGGGTCAAATTATCCCGAGCGCTTAGTTTATACAGGGTGTTTTTTTAATTGAATGTCAATATTTAAGGAGGAAATTTTTGGGTCCATTTTAGGAAAAAAACTTCATATGTCCTAAACGTCTCAAGTTTTGAGATACAGGGCGGTAAAATTTTCAAACATAAATAATTTAATATTATTATCAGTAATACCACTTAAGATATTTTAATAAAATTTGGCATACATTTACTATGTATCAAGAGGCATTTTTTAGTGTACTATATTTTTTTATTTCCACCAGTGGCGTTCGTAAGGAATTTGACCTGCCTATTTTGACAAATGTTGATGGTACGTCACTGATTTCTCTTAAAATAAAAATATTTTTGAAATCCTTAATGCACGGTTTTCGCTTAAAAAAATAAAAACCATTTCTATGCATGATTATGACAATATCGGTAAACAATATCACCATGCAGAATAATATCTAGATTTAATTTTTCTAGGTAAAAACCGTGCGTCGGACTAAAAAAAATCAAGAGATCAAATCTGCTGAAAATCTTTCGGCTTTAACTCTTTGTCTATAATTATATTATACATAGTACATTTATTTTTAATGATTTGAAAAATAAAAAATAATTCTTATTTTTAATTATAATTCAGAAAAACGAGATTAAATCTTACGTAAAAAGGGGGAGGGGGGTTCGAGAAATATTATGTACTCTTACATGGGGAAGGGGGAGTCAAAAATCGTTAAAATCATCCTATGGCCCCTAGAATCTAAACTGTATGAATTTAATTTTTATTTTGGTTTAAATATACCTTTTTATTATTTAATAAGTTACGCTAAGTCCAAGCAAAATACATATTGAGAAATATGTTTTGCATTTTAAAGGCCAATATTTAGAAATAACTTATGGAGAGTCCTGTTTTTATAAGAATCATTGAATCCTTATAGTGAGCCGCAACAATAACAAAAAATAAATAAAACTGTTTTATCAATGAAAGAATATCAGAAAGATTTTTTTGAGGGATTTAACGCAATAAAGAAAATAAAATTTATTTGGTAAAAAAGCTGTGGCACTTATACATTGTTTTTCTCGGTGGCCTTTCAACACGCCCCAAGTTTTTTTTTCGTTTTGGATCAATCCTATAACCGGGATAGAGCGTAAAGTAAAATAACAAAAATAAAAATTCGACCGATAGATTTTAAAAATGCTACAAGTCCTAAAGGTAAAAATATTTGTATTTATGGTATGCTTCACCATTAAGCTTTAATTTATTTGCTGTTTATTAAAGGTAATATTAATTATACATTTTTTTGGAAATAATTTAAACAAAATAAAACCACTACCTACTTCTGTTTTTATATATTTTTGCTATTTGGATTACTTTTTAATTATATTATAGTTTACTAATTCATTTACATTCAAAAATATGTACTGATTTCTAACAATGTGCCGTATAGGACCACCGCAAAATGGAAATGGGCATAAGCAGAAAACATGAAATCAAGCAAATAATCCTCTTTCCAACGATCCCGACGTTTGTCTAATTAGGCATTCCGGAGATATTAGCAGTCCTTAAAAACATCTTTATCTTTTTCCCTTATTTAATTGGGTAGACCCAAAATTAATCATATTGGGCTTGTGCAAAGTTTTATTAGGATTGCAGATCGCAAATTTCTTAAATAACGTAAAGTACATATTAAAAAAACTTTCATCATGGTTTTCCAGAATATTAAGATCCCTGCCAGCAATATAAAGGCTTAAAAATATATTCCTGCGATTTTTTTTGAGATTTAGCGATGGAGTTTTTTAATGCTAGGTACAGTGACGGCCATTAAATCTTGGGCAAAAAATTTGTCAAATTTTGACTTTCTGCAAATTTTTGTAAATCGCTCTTTTTAACCTTGTTTTACTTTTAATTACTATAAAATAAAGCGAAAAGTAAAAGAAAATATTTATATTTTATAAAAACTAACAAATTAATAAATTAAAAACATAATATCCTTTCAAACAAATTTAATGTTTTATTGCGGCCCAGTTTAGAGTTTAGCCCTTCAGGCATCGAAAAGACCAAAGCCCGGGCGTAGTCCGGATTTCCTCGTAACTCATTCCAGGCCTCTAAAATTTTATCCTTAAGTTCATTTACATTTCGCGACCTAAACTCATTTTCCCTATTAATTTTTTTAACTAATAAGACCCAAACATTTTCCATACATTTAAATCGCTACGTGCGGGCCAGTAATGATACGCTGAGACACTTATCTTACTGAAGATAATTTCTTAAATCATCCAGTACAGATTTCGTATCTATATACCTCCATTAACCTTCCTTCGAAAGAATAACTACACCAGTCCTTTGCATACCCGACATTTACGGAAAATGCCTACTACTTCTTCCTTTGGTATATTTTCATCAAATCGTGTTCCTGAAATCGATATACCTTAAGTATTCCATTGTAGACGACTAAACACTTTAGTGAATATATTTTCCCAAAAATCGAACGTTCCTATAAAATTAGAGCAATCCAAAGCGTTGTTCTTTATATGTAAAAACGGTTTAGTCCGGTACAATCGAATTTGCCTATTCTCGCCAAGCCGTTTAACCGAGCGGGAAATTGCCTTTCTTTCTGTAACTACATTTTATGATTGGTTTCTCAAAACATTAACTAAATTAGTGTCTTGTCTTGTTCGATAGTTTGGCACCTTTAGCTCTTCTCTCAAGGTATTCTCCATTGAAAGAAAAATGAATAATACTTCTTTGGGAATGTTAACTTTCCGCCACATCCCTTTCTGCCAACCTCTTCTCATATAATGAATATTAAGTACTTTGATCCAAAGTTAAGTTTTAGCTTTTTAAAAAGTTTTTAGACACTGCAACGGATACCTGCTTCTTTATTAGGTTTTTCAACAGGTATTTATATTCAGTAGAAGGTGGCATAAGCCTATTTTACGAAAGGAAAAAAGAATTGCCCAAGATTTAATGGCTGTACATACTTTTTATTTTATACTACCACACATCAATAATAAAACACCCTGTATATTTATAAGTGACCGATTTTTCAACAACTGTTTTATTTGTATTAAATAAAACAATTATGTTCCTAATAATTTTAAAACCAGACAATTTAATTTTGAGGGACCATACAAATGTCTTTGTAATACACTGTCAAAAAAGAAAAGATGATAATTTGTTAAAAGACAATCCGCACATCATCCTTCATGTGAAAATACACCCGCTAAATCTTCTCTCTGTTAAATATATTAGATCCATCCCTCATTTTGCTCCAATTCCAAAAAAGGAAGTCCTTTCCATCCCACATCTTATCTTTTATGATCTTATTTTACGTCAGAGGCGGAGATAACATGGCCCCAAAGTGGTTACACAAGAAAGCGGTGGAATGTTAACCAAAGAAAGTTGAAACAAAAATCTAAGCGACTTTATGTAAAATTTAAAATAGTTAATAAGCCCCTATGGAGGTTAAATAATACATAACCGTAAGCTAATTTTTTAAGCGTTATGTATCTTATAGTTGTTATTGAATAGAGCCAGTACTTTACCAAATATAAAGTAAGAAAATCCAACAGCAAGGAGGTGTAAATACCGATATACAGGGTTTCTTAAAAAAAATCCCCATCATTTAGGGGTAGATTCTACGACTAAAAATATGACAAAAATTACTCATGTCGAAATTTCGAAAAATGTCTCTTTATGAAATTATAGCCATTTTAAATATTGAAATCAGGCAATTTTCGCCAGTCAAATATTTTACTTAGAATTATTTGTTTAAATCTTGTTATCCTTGATAAAGACAGAATAGTAAATTTCGAATGTCAAAGTCAATCCTAGGTCTTCCCAAGGGTGTAAACTTAACGGAGTGTCGATTTTTACTATTTGTCCGCAGATAAGTTATTTGGGACGTCAAAAACCGTTTGCCCATTTTGCCCAAAGAATAGATTTATTTTATATAATTTATGTTAATATTCAAACTTTTAAATAGTACATTTTATATAACTTACTATTAGAACTGTAATGTAAACATTTTTTAAAAAATTAAGACTTTAAAAATCACTTGTAAACAAAAACAAACCCGGCAGAACTGGTTTAGTCAATTATACCAATGACATTAAATTGGTTAATATTGGGTTTAAATTTGGGATCGTAGACTCTTGTTAATTTTAATTAACCCTATGGTTTCCTGGTATTGACATTGACTTCCGTATCTCAACCCAATAGACTTTTGGCTTTGGGGTTATCTAACAAATACGGTTTACCATGTCCTACCCAACAATAAAAGATTTTTATATTTAGAAAAAGCCTAATTTTTAAAATACACGCCGAGTCCCTGCATAATAAAGCATGTTTCATGTGTCAACAATGTCAAAAGGCTTGCCAGCGGGTTTCTCTAGACGCGAGTCTATGTAATTTTATTGTTTTCCTCCTTCTTGAACAGTCGTATTTTCTCTTTAACTTTACACTTTATAGAGATTAATAGTACCATGAATGATGTAAAGTTTGGCAACATCGCAATTTATTTCATATTTTATTATTATAATGGCGCCTGTTATGACCCTTACGATAATAAACAATAAATTATTGTGAAATTTTGCAGTTTTTGTTATATTTTTATAAAGAAAAAGTTCCGTTGGTGACGTAAAATACTTTTTATCTCCTGTTGGATTATTGCTGTTTTAACCCCGCCCAGCACCCCTGTTCACTCCTTCATCCCGTAAGTATGTATTAGTATATAGTAGTTTATTGTATATAGTAGTTTATTGTTAATAAAAAATTATTGAAACATATTTTTGAAGCTTCCCCACCGGAATATTATTAGAATATAAGTAGCCTGTAAAAGAAATTTTTTAAAATCTCCTGAAATAGCCGAAACAGTGATATGAAACAATTACCTAAGTTAATAAATGATATAAATTTAGGCGTTTTATTTGATTTTTGAAAATTACTTTATTTTATTATTCAAGATGGCCACAATTTCATAAGGAGACATTTTTCGAAATTTTGACGTAAGTGATTTTTGTCTTATTTTTGGTCTACCCTAAATGGTAAGGAATTTTTTTGGGACACCACATATGTATTTTATTTTTGTCACTAATAAAAATCAATTTTTTTTAGCTACTAGCTAACAAATATTTTTTTAATTTGCTTTTTTCCAAAAATTATAAATCACTTTAAATATTGTAGACCTAAATGTTTTAATAAAATAATATCTGCTAATTTAATTAGGTTACTTTAAGACCAATAACTTGCTTGGTAATTAGCTATTAAAATATTTATTAGAAAATTAATTAAATAGGAAGCAAAAAATTATTTTTACAAAAGAAGTAGTTTTTTAGCAAGTTGCAGTAAAGTGTCTTAATGCAACTTGCGTATCCTAATATTCGGTGGAGTTTCGGCTGCTAGAATGCCTCCGTAGTGCTTTTATTAAAAGGTAAATAAATAATTAGTTTTTGTTAAATCATCCTTTTCTCATAAATAAAATGCATGTCTTAAGTAAATATTGGTTTTTTTATTTAATTGGAACTACTTTTCTTGCTATATCTTTAGAATAGCAGGATGTGAAGTTCAGTGGCGTCTTTAGGATTTGTTCCTGTCGGAAAGGCGCATCGAATAATGTAAATTGGCCTTTTGAAAAAAATCTATAGCTTAGACCAAAGGATAACATTCTTACCATCCAAAACTTCCTAGCTCTCCTGGGTGTAATCAAAAAGAGGGTTTAAAATAACCCTTATTGATTTTTAATACCTCTATTAATTTTATTGTCTATAGTTACTGACATCAAGATCAAAAATTATTAAGTTTAGCGGTTATTTTTTTAGACAGTGGTTTAATGGCATTAAATATGTATAATAATGTTAAATAAAAAAAATTAACGATTCCCAAAACTTTTTAGCTATATAGGATGTATTTGAAAAGTGGGTCTAGAATAAGCCTTATTGACTTTTAACACCTCTATTAATTTTTTTTTCATAGTTACTGAGAACGTCTTAACGAAAAACATGTTGCAACCTGGCAGTTATTTTTTCTATAGCCACGATTACGCTAACATTCCTTTTAAATTTTCATAAAATAATAAAAATCTAAATTTAAACAATAAATTTTCCTTATAATTGTGGCAACACCGCTGAAGTATAAATAAAATTCCTTTACCGGTCTAACAATGACTAAACAAACAAACCGAGTTGATTTCGAGTGCCACAGCTACGCTTCGGCATGTCTTCGTAAACTCCGTGATGACGTAGCGCGTCGACGCATCCAATGAGAGCTCGAGCTTTTCGGACGACGCGAAAGAGACAGGCAGTCGCGAAGAGGGGAAAGGAGTCGGGAAGCTTGGCCGCGCTTACAGAATTCAGTAAGACAACTGGCTTCGTCAGTTAAGCTGTGTCTAAAATGTTCTCTGTTTCTTGCAAGCAAGACAAATTGCAGCGAAACGTGCACATTGTCCAAAAGTGTCTCTCAACATCTCGGTCGACGCGCCGAAATGTTGCCTTGAATATTTGATGGAAATTTCAGTTTTTCATAGTAATGTACTACCACTTTCTCGGTGTTACTGCAAGAAATTTGACTGGCACTTCTATTTCTGTAACTAATTCAAATTGAAACGTGTCGTACAAAGTGTACATTTTTTAGCCAGTAAACCTTAAATAATTCTCTGTGTCAAATTTAAATTGACATACTCTACGTAAAGTTTAAAAGTAAAGTTAATTTGTAGAAGATGAAGTGACGAGCTGGAGCAGATGAGCAAAATTAAGTCTTTCTCTTGACAAATTAATTAAGGTCATTAATGCCTTGTTAAAGGGTAAATTATTCTTTATTTGATATTTTTAAAGTAAAAATTGAATTCCAAACAATTTGTCACAGATTAGAAACTGTATATTTGTAAATATTATTATAAATTTTAATACAACCCAGTGGCGTGTCACACCATCTTTGTGGAGTAAAAATTAGGTAAATTCTTTTTGTTTGTAAATAAAAACTTGTTTACAATTACCCTATTCGATGTGTCTTAATTAGCAATAGTTATTTTACAATCCTTAATTTGCATCTGTTAGTTTTCATTTCATATTTAGTCAATAGCATAGTTTGTCGGCAACTACTTATGGCGCAGAGACGTAACGATTAACTTTTTCCCACAACTATTCAGATGAAACGAAAAACAAGCAGTAAATTGCCTAGGTGTTTGGACTTTGCTTTAAAATCTTTTAGACTACAGGGTGTATCCAAAAATAAAACCCAAAATTATTAGGTTTAACGGTTATTTTTGTTTACACAGCGGTTTAATGACAATATATATGTATAATAACATCAAATAGTAAAAAATCTCTTTTGACGATTTCCAAAACTTTTTAGCTCTACAGGATGTATTTAAAAAGTGGGTCTTAGTGAGCCTTATTGACTTTTACCACATCTATTAAAATTATTTTCCATAGTTACTGACAACTATTTAGATGAAACGAAAAACAATAGAATAGTAGCAAACAAGCAGAAAATTACCTTGATATTTTGACCTTACTTTGAATCTTTTAGAGTACAGAGTGTATTATCTCTAGAAGGTGTATTCAAAAAGTGTAACTAAAAGTAAGCCATATTGTTTTTACACTTCTATTAGAATTATTATCCACAGTTAGTGACAACCACTTAGATGATACTAAAAAAATATATTGGCAAACAAGCAAAAAATTGCCTGGATATGCAAACGTAAATGTATACACAATTGTTGAAATCTTTTAGAGGTCAAGATATACCCAAGAATAGGACAAATAACTAATAAGTTTAAAAGTTATTCCCATATAAACGGGAATTTAATGACAATAAATATAATATCAAAGGCAAGTAAACACATTTAGCAAAAAAAAGTTTTAGGCTTGCAATACTTTTTATCTCCACTAGGTGTATGTGGACAAAAGGTCCAAATTAGACTTAGTTTTAATTTTATTATTTTTATAGATATTATGTACCGATAAAGTAGTTTAGAAGCATTACGAGCATAACCAGCCTGACACCAAGGAGCCTTGGCTACTTTGTTCTTTAGTTGACAATTGCATTTGATTTCTTTAAAAATATTTAAAAGCGTTTTAACTTTAATTAGTTATTTTAAAAAACTGTTCTGCATTTCGGTTATTTCTACCAAATACCTACAAAAATTAGCTCTCAATTTAGACTATTTTTCTTAGAAATTTATTAGAACAGCAAAAATTTGTTTTTAATACTTAAACTAACCACATATGATATATTCGAAAATACTTACATTTTTCGTGGTGGCCTAAATGCAAAAAATAAAAAAATTAATAGCCCCCCCAACATAAAACATCCTATACAGGGTCTTTGATTATATTTACGTGACTTCTGGAGCCTTTATTTTTAAAGACAGAAAAAAATATTTTTTATGAAAATTGTAGGTTTGTTTTCATATTATTTTTTAAAATTATCAGTAAAAAATATCGCAATAAAAAAATAGAAAATTATAGGCAACTTCAACTTTTTTAAATGGAACATCCTGTATATTATGCGCTACAATAAAAGATCTTTTCTGATTTCAAATATGTATACATTGATGATATTTGGATAAACCATTTTTCAGATATTTAAGCTTAAAATATAAATAAATTTAAAAAAATAATATTAGTATCAAGGAAGCTAGGAAAACAATAAAAAAAATTTAATAAATTTGACGTATTAATATTGTAAAAAGTTAAAATTTATCATTTTAACTATTAAAAGTAGTTTATATTGCTTGTTTGTCGATGGGCTATTGAGAAGAACAAAAAATCGCTATTATGCGTCTTTTTTACGGTAACAATAATAATGTGACGACAGTGCAAAAGGAATATTACTTATTATATCCTTAACAACGGGCACCATCTATAGATACTATTAAATTATTGGTATCGGATGGTAGATTCGTAAAATATTTAGATTTAAATCCATGTATAAAAGCAAAGATTTATTTCGAAAAGTATTTGCCTGTATGCAAACACAAAATAGCTTACAAAATTCTGTCTGCATAAATAAATATGATTTTAATGGATTTTCATATTGAAAAGCATATGCCTATGTTAAGTTATTGAAATAAATGTTTGCATTATATCATACCAATTTAAATCCTTTGGGAAAAAGTGTTAGAGAATATTCCAACTTTGATGAAACCAGAACGAGGTATATGTAAATACATAATTTCTTTTAAAAATTGTTTAACGAAAGCGATAAAGGTATATACAGTATGTCCACGAAAAAGGTGTTGAATAAGAAAAACTTTTTTATTTTTTATTTTATCAAAAAAAGCTACTTTTGATAAAAAATGTTGCTACTTCTTAGAGTTAGATTGGGATAGAAACATTTAACATATTTTATACGCATTGTTCAGAAAATTGAAAAAACTTAAAATGGTACAAGAGTAAAGTGCATTTATTTGAAAAGATATGGAAATAAGTTACTAGGAAAAGTTGTTCAAAATTAAAAGGTTATCTCTAATACTAATTTTCGAAAAAATCGGCCTACTTTTATTTATTTGTGATTAAATAAGTATATTTTAATATCAATTTATATTATTATTAATTTTATCAAATTTTTTGCTGTTAAGTAAGCATTTAAAGCGAAGTGTCAATAAAGCTTGTCACTATAATAACATTTTAATCACAAATAAATAAAAGTGGGCCGATATTTTCGAAAATTATTATTAGGAACTATCTTTTACTTTTGAACAACTTTTCCTAGTAACTTATTTCCATATCTTCTTAAATAAAGGCACTTTACTCCTGAACCACTTAAAGTTTTTTCAATTTTCTGAATACCGCGTATAAAATTTGTTAAATGTTTCTATTCCAATCTTACTCTAAGAAGTGGCAAAATTTTTTATCAAGGGTAGCTTTTTTTGATAAAATTAAAAATAAAGAAGTTTTTCCTATTCAACACCTTTTCCGTGGACATACTGGTATGTCCACCGAAAAGGTGTTGAATAGGAAAAACTTCTTTAATTTTAATTTTATTAAAAAAAGCTACTTGTAATAAAAAAATTTGCTACTGCTTAGAGTCAGATAATTAAACATATTTTATACGCGGTGTTCGGAAAATTAAAAAACTTTAAATGGTACAAGAGTAAAGTGCATTTATTTGCAAAGATATGGAAATAAGTTATTAGAAATAGTTGTTTAAAAGTAAAAGGTAGTCTCTAATACCAATTTTCGAAAAAATCGGCCCACTTTAATTTATTTGTAATTAAAATTTCATTATCAACTAACTAATTTCAAATTTTTGTACTAGTAGGCGTTGATTGTGACAAGCTTTAATGACACTTAGCTTTTATAATTCATTAGCCGCAGGATCGTCAGCGTCAAATGCTTACTTAACAGCAAAAATTTTGATAAAATCGATATTAAAAATTTAAATTGATATTAAAATAAATTTTATCACAAATAAATAAAAGTAGGCCGATTTTTTCGAATATTGGTATTAGAGACTACCTTTTAATTTTGAACAACTTTTCCTAGTAACTTATTTCCATATCTGCTCAAATAAATGCACTTTACTCTTGTACCATTTTAAGTTTTTTCTATTTTCTGAACACCGCGTATAAAATATGTTAAATGTTTCTATCCCAATCTTACTTTAAGAAGTAGCAAAGCAGTAGCTTTTTTCGATAAAATCAAAAATAAAAAAGTTTTTCCTATTCAACACCTTTTCCGTGGACATACTGTAGAAAGTTCTGTGATATTTATCACTCTTATGGCGTTGTTTTCGTTATAAAATAAATATTGATATTGCTTTGAAATAATCCTATGGTTATTAGCGTAAGTAATAAGCCATAAAAATATATAATTCAAATAATAACGGACGTACCAAAAATTTAAGTCCTGGCTAATTTATTTTAAAATGGGAAACAACATTTTGGCAGTTATATGTACAGGATAATCAAAAAATACACAGCACATTTCAGGAGGTAATTTCTTATAAAAAACTATAAAATAAATTTTTATAAATATAAGTTCGAAGAGGCATAGTTTCTATGATACAGGGTGTTAAACTGTAAAAAATTGGGTTGTTTTAATTATCTTAAATACCCTGTAGCCGATTTTTTGAAATTTGTCAGTGTTATTTTTAATAATAAGGGTCTAATTTAGGCTTGATTTAATTAAAATTATTAAGTCCAGTAGCATCCTAGGGCATTTCCTATCAAAAATAATTGTAAAAAAAGTATGGCTCAGGAATTACCTCCTGAAATTTGGCCGTGCATTTTTCGAACACCCTGTATACAGGGTGATTGGTAAGTAGAGGCGAAAAATGAATACCTGAATTAATTTTTTAATTCTGAATCGAAAACCAGGAATAATTTTTTTGCAAATTTTCCTTTGTTTCCAAGATATTTTACTATAAAGTGTTTTCCAAGAAAAAAAATTAAATTACATTGTGGATGTCGCTAATCTTAGTTGGCGCTTTCAAACTATTACATCATATAAAATCAAGTTTAACCTTTGTCAAAAGTTAGACACTTGTCAATCTGTTATTGAAAAAATCACAGGAAAATGAAGTTCTTTAACGAAGAATACGGTAATATTGTTTATGTGTATTGTGATTTTTCGAATAACAGATTGACAAGTGTCTAACTTTTGGCAACGATCAAACTTGATTTCATATGACGTAATAGTTTGAAGAGCCAACTAAGATTAGCGACACCCACAATGTGATTTAAAAATTTTTCTTTGACAAAACTTTATAGTATCTTGGAAACGAAGGAAAATTTGCAAAAATAGTATTCTTGGTTTTCGATTCAGAATTAAAAAAATATTTCGGGTCTTCATTTTTCGCCCCTACTTATCAATCACCCTGTATAGGGCTAAAGTGCAAAATAAAAATTTTGGATTTTGGTTACGGCAGGGTGCAGAAAGTTGTGGTGCGTGATAATAAAACAATATGTTAAAATAATAAAAAATAAAACCACCCCACGAGGTGCCCCCACCTCAAAAAAAAAAAAAAAATGTATTATTTTTATTATGGCAGAGTTCTGATCAAGTTCCTTGTAACGTAAAACAGAAATGTTTTAAATTTCATTGCTCTAGTATTGTGTTTTGAAGTGCCACAATGCATATTCTTTTACCAGGAAATAAAACTATTATCTTTTTATACACAAAATGTTTAATATCTTTTACCAAAGATGAAAACGAATTTCTAAAGTAATGGAATTTAAAACATGTCCTAAAAAGTTGATCAAAACCATTCAATAATAAAAAAGTACATTTTTTTAAAGGAAGAAAACCTTAAGGGGTGGTTAAATTCTTCTTTTTACAAACCTCTTTATTATCAGGCACCCCAACTTTCTGCACCCCTGCCAATACCGAAATCATTTTTTTTTATTTTTTACTTCACCCTACTGTATTTGCCAAAGGAATCTACTTCTTAATCTATAGGACAGCCCAGGCCTAAATGAGTTTTACTTAATATTATCGTGACTGGATACGTAAATAATAGTTTTAATCTTTTCAAGGTGTGGTATCAGAATACCTAAGTTTAAAATGTTAAATTGGACTTACTACTGACTTTAAAGAAAACTCCCAAAAGCCCGTCAAAGATTTACAAAAACTGGTTTATCACAACTGACTAAAGAACAGCATGGTGAATGAGTATTAGACTCAACGTATTGTCTTTTGGTCAAAAGAGCTGTTTAGAGAAGCCCGATTTAAATTTCAAAGACATCGCATATTTAAAGACCTTTTGCTTTTTAATTTTTCCAAAGAAGCATTACTGTCTTAATTGTTATGTACCAATATACTATTCTTTTAAATTGCATTTTCAGCTAATAATATTAGGTAAAAAAAAACAGCTAAAATTTGAAAACTTACAGTATCTGAACACATTGTAAAAGTAGTTGCCGACCTGCTACTTTAACTTTAATCCTAATGTAATTATCTTTTATTTTTCATTTTACGATTATTGATTAAAATATATTTGGTGTAAAAGAAGTTTGCCCTAAGACTTTACCGATTATGTTTTATTTTATTTTTCTAATTTCACTTTTAAGACTGTTATTCAGTTTTTAGAGGTTTTAAGTGTTAAGACTAAGCGCCTAATATTTAAGTAAATATTTGTTTTTCATAGTAGGTTAAACAGGCATATTAAAATTGTGCGAACTCAGTAATTCAGATTTAACTTTAAAAGAGACTAAAATGTTACAAATACATCGTATTACCCTTTCTAAATCATCTAAAATAGAAAAGAAGTTAAACATATAAAGAGCCCAATTAAATTCAATTTGTTGATAACAAAATTTAATATATAAAAAATAATTTAAATTATCCCACTAAGCAAAGGACATCTTTAGCACGTTTTGTAACTGTGATAACGTTTAATTTTAAACGTTATTATATCATGTCTGTTTCGTTTTCTTGAATCGAACAAGTTCGATACATCTCTTAGTATTCGTTTTAGATATGATTATAATTTAACATATCGACCTCGTTTGTTTAAAAGTAACCCGCACAGAGAATGTACGATTTTTTAACAACGACGCCAGGTTTAGAAAGGAAGATTAGTACATAACCTTAAACCTTGTTATGCTTATTTCCTTGCATTTTAAGAACAAATAGTGTTTTGTGTTGTGAATTTAAAGTTTTTGCTCGTAATATTAAAGGAAAATATGAATCGGAAAGTAAGTAGATTACACTATTTTCTTTTATACTTTAGTTTTTATGTACGTAGGTATATAGATAAACTGAAGAAAAATCCTGATTATAAAGATCAGTCGTTTTTTAAGATAAAGTTACCATTCGTCCCGTATATTGGGGTAATAAGTCCGGATTTCATTTCGTGACGTACCTCCCATCCCCTAGATACATATAAATTAAAAAAGAATGAAATAAAATTTGGTTGCTTTCAGAGCTGTCAAAACTTGAAGTACTTCAATTAAAATTTTACTTGAAGTACTTTTTTGTACTTCAAGTATTTTACTTCAAGTACTTTTTACTAGGAAGTACTTGTACTTGTACTTGATTAGTTTTTATGAAGATACTTGTATTTTTACTTGATTTAACCAAGTAAATTACTTGAAGTATTTATTTAAGTACTTGAAGTATTACGATGTACTCGAAGTAAAAAAGTACTTCAAGTAAATGAAAAGTACTTGAAGTAAAACAATACTTCAAGTAAATAAAAACACTTGAAGTAAAAAATTAACCAAGTACTCGAGTTTGCACGCCTTAGATAATCATACAAACAAGTTAAAACAAGAAATACGCGCAACCGCTGCTGTTTCTATTGTATTGCATTACAGCGCTCATTTAAATTGGATCCAACAGCAAGACAAGTGTAACTATTACTGAAATTAGACTTTTTGTTCTTTAAGTCGGTCATTGTGTCAACGTGAAAATTATAAGTGCTCTGGTCTGGTGAAAATAATAAAAAAGATACCCAATAGTAGAAGGTATCCCAAGAATAGGGTTTG
>JAHBCN010013302.1:0-24810 GCA_019359885.1 Listronotus oregonensis | reverse complement strand
CCAGCAAAACACAGTTATTTTATATTATTCGTTAGAAGGAAAAAAATTTTTTTGGAGTTAAGTATTAACAAAAGTTTACGAATTACTTTTAAAATCATAAGTTGAAAAAATCCCTTAAACTATTGCAAAAAAACAAACCCAATATTTAAACTTTAAAATAAAGAATATTTTAAGTATACGTAATTTTTTCTGGAATTTACAGTTGGTTTTTTTAAGAAAGAAAAAAGGTATTTATTCTTATATATTTTAGTTTTAAACTGAAAAGCGACTAAGGGTTACTTAAAATAGACAAGGAGTTTAAATTATTTAAATTACTTAGAAAAGTTTTTCATTAAAGAAGCTTTTTTGTTCCTAATCTGACGGTAAAGTAGCGAAAATTGTTTAATGCATCCTTAGTGTCAAAATTAGTGGGTACAATAAAGTTTTTCTTTAAAACTGGAATTTTTCTAGCGTATTAGGAAATAAAGATTTTTATTTAAAGCGTAAATTAAAAGATTACAAAACAGTTAGAATTAACATTATATTCAGCCAACATAATACAAATATCCTTTTTGTTACTACAACCTGTTAGTTAATAAAGGCACAAAACTGACTGTTTTTTTGACGACACAAACAGATATTTTATTTTTTTTTTAACTTAAATATGTATTACTTATTTATTATTTAGTCGGCGCCCTCGAAGTACATGAATTTAACTGAAAGTTTCACATAAGGTAAGGAATAGCCCAAGGATCAAATTCTATATCATGCCGAAGGGCACTTTTATCATGGCTGCGGTTGCTATCCCATCTAGGGGGTTAAAATTTTGTATTAAATTTTAACCACAAAAATCGATGAAAAAAGTAATTCTAAGTAAAAAATGTTTCATAAATTTGTTTCATAGAACTAACATTTTTCGAGTTATTCGCAATTAAAAGTAACAGCTTATAACTTAAAAAATATGCATTTTTTTAAACTGTGAAAAGCAAATTTGTAGCTTGTAAAAAACGAAAAAAACTCTTTTTTTATTATTTCTCTACAACCAATTCGGAACGAGCTATGGCTTGTGGTTAGCTTTTGTTCGTCAAATGCTAAATTTAAAAGAATTTAAAAGTCAAATGGCGGAAAAAAAACTTCTTAAGTCTTTTTTAAAGTATATAACTAAACCTTTTTTTTGAAAAAAGTCTCTCGCATAAAAATTGATCGAGTTATGATAAAAATTAGGTCGGTCCCTACTTTTTTCTACAACAAAAATCAGTAAAAACAACCTTCCTTACTACCATCCTAATTAAAACTGATTTTTGAACTTTTGAGATTCTCTTTATATATGTATTGTCAATGCATCCTATAAGTTTGATTAATTTAAAATGCTTAATTTTATAAAAATGAAGCTCATAGTGAAAAACGATTTTCCGCAATTTCGTAAAAACCTTTTTTTTTTAAATAACTCCAAAAATACTGGAGATACGAAAAAAATGCTAGAGTACCGAACTACAGCTTTTTTGATTATAAAGATTTTCCTTTGAATAGATTTTCTGTACCGGATGTCCAAATAAGAAAGGACGCCGGCTATATCTCAGAAAATGTTTATCACACAGCGTTAGGGAAAAAGTATTTTTAGTAAAAGTGGTCAAGAGAACTAACTGGAAATTATTTTAAAGTTTCTAAACCTACCGCGAGATGGCCCAACCGCAACGGTAAATTAAAAAGTCCTTTTTTTTAAAAAAAATTAGCTGGTATTAGGTGCATTTTTGATAACATCTGCAAAAACTGTAACCAATTCTACCTCAGATTTGATTTTTGTCAGCTGTCAGTGATTTAATATTAATCTTCGGTAAATAGTCTTTTAAGTTATTACGGCTATATCTCCGAAACTATTTATCACACAGCGTTAGGAAAAAAGTATTTTTAGTAAAAGTGGTCAATATAACTAACTGGAAATTATTTTAAAGTTTCTAAACCTACCGCGAGATGGCCCAACCGCAACGGTAAATTAAAAAATCCTTTTTTTTCTAAAATTAGCCAGTATTAGGTGCAATTTTGATAACATCTGCAAAAACTCTAACCAAATCTACCTCAGATTTGATTTTTGTCAGCTGTCAGTGATTTAAAATTGATCGTCGGTAAATAGTCTTTTAAGTTATTTTTGTGAATAATTTATTTCTAGTTTTTATATCAAAACAGCGTATTTAAAGTTTCTGTCAAGGAGAAATTATTTAATTTTCTTACAAATGGCTAAATTAATGGAACAAGTAATAATTAAAATCTTATCATGACTCGATTTGAAGATTGGATGCGTAACCCAATCGAAGTGGCTATATTTTTGACGCTCAGATCAATAGGTCTAAATTTAACACACATAAATTACTTTTTTGGGTGATACTTGACAAATAGAATCTACTTTAAAAAAACAGAATATTGAAAAAAAGAATTCGTTACGAAATACAATTTATATCTATATATATATTTATATATATAATATATATATATATATAAATATATATATATATATATATATATATATATATATATATATATATTATATATATATATATATATATATATATATATAAATATATATATATATATATATATATATATATATATATATATATATATATATATATATATATATATATATATATATATATATATATATATAAATATATATATATATATATATATATATATATATATATATATATATATATATATATATATATATATATATATATATATATATATATATATATATATATATATATATATATATATATATATATATATATATATATATATATATATATATATATATATATATATATATATATATATATATATATATATATATATATATATACAATTTTTTTTGAGATTTTTTAAAAAAGGGTTTAAGATATCCTTTAAAAAAAGACTTTAGAAGTTTTTTTTTTCCGCTATTTGACTTTGAATCTTTTAAATTTAGCATTTGACGAACAAAAGCTAACCACAAGCCGTAGCTCGTTCCGAATTGGTTGTAGAGAAATAATAAAAAAAGAGTTTTTTCGTGTTTTACAAGCTACAAATTTGCTTTTCACAGTTTTAGAAAAAATGCATATTTTTTAAGTTATAAGCTTTTTTTGCTTAGAATTACTTTTTTTTTATCGATTTTTGTGGTTAAAATTCAATTAAAAATTTTCACCCCCTAGATGGGATAGCAACCACAGCCATGATAAAAGTGCCCCTCGGCATGATATAGAATTTTATCCTTGGGCTATTCCTTACCTTATGTGAAAATTTCAGTTAAATTCATGTAGGACGAAAAATTACAAGCCAAAATGCTTTATTTCCTGTACTTCGAGGGCGCCGACTAAATAATAAATAAGTAATACATATTTAAGTTAAAAAAAAATATAATATGTGTTTGTGTCGTCAAAAAGACAGCCAGTTTTGTGCCTTTTTTAACTAACAGGTTGTAGTAACAAAAAGGATATTTGTATTATGTTGGCTTATTATAATGTTTAACTGTTCTGTAATCTTTTAATTTACGCTTTTAATAAAAATCTTTATTTCCTAATACGCTAGAAAAATTCCAGTTTTAAAGAAACACTTTATTGTACCCACTAATTTTAACACTAAGGCTGCATTAAACATTTTTCGCTACTTTATCATCAGATTAGGAACAGAGAAGCTTCTTTAATGTAAAACTTTTCTAAGTAATTTAAATAATTTAAACTCCTTGTCTATTTAAAGTAACCCTTAGTCGCTTTTCAGTTTAAGACTGAAATATAAAAGCATAAATACCTTTTTTCTCTCTTAAAAAAACCAGATGTAAATTCCAGAAAAAAGTACTTATACTTAAAATATTCTTTATTTTAAAGTTTAATTATTGGGTTTGTTTTTTTCGGTGATTGGTAAGAACAATAAACCGCACATGATGTTCTCATCAACATAGAAAGATAAAGGTCTTCCTGGTTTTGCATCAATCTAGACGTCTCTTGACCATATTTAAAACGTTTAATCCACTCAAAAATGAATGTTTTCTTTAGAGCATTATCACCATAGACAGCAATCTACACATCGGCAATTTTTACCGGCTTTGATGCTGAGGCATTGCTTAATGATTCCGTCAATTGTTACCTTAATGAACAAACTTTCAGCTAAACACGAAGAGATGTACAAATGACTAATGTCGGCTTATGGTCTAACAGGTGCGCTCGTGAGCGGGGCCGTCTTAACATTTCGAAAAAATGTTTATGGAGGGTGCTGTTTTTTGCGAAATACCTTTTAAACAGGAACAGGAACAGGAAAAAAAAGAAAAATGAATTTTTCTTTTTTTTTTCCTGTATTTCTAAGAAGATTATACAACTGTATAAATCTCCAAAATTTAAAATGATTGGGTATTACAAATTTCAGCCCAATTTTATAAAACACCGTGTATCACACGTGTAAAGTAGTGTAACCACTACTTTACACGTATCACGTGGTTTTTGCACCACTTTATGCAAAATCCCTATTTCACCAGTATTGTGTAGTTTACAGATGAAGCTCGTTTTACCCAAGATAACGTAATATTTTCTAATAATTTGCATGTTTAGTATGAAAAAAATTCGCATGCAATACTACAAACTAACAAACAACAAAGATTTTTTGTTAACTTGTAGGCGGAAATTATAGGAAATCATCGTATTGGGCCTTTTTTATTAAAGGTAAATTAATTGGAGCCATGTATTTGCAGTTCTTGCAACAAAACCTCAACAGTTTATTAGACAATGTGCCGCTGGCTAACAGGCATCAAATGTGGTTTATTTAACCCCATTTTAGCAATTTAGTACGTTAGCATTTATCAAACAATTTTAATGATTGATTGATAGGTCGGGGTGGGACTAGTTCATGGCCTTCGAGATCGCCGGACATGATCTCTCCGGATTTCTTTTTGTGCGGAAATTTGAAGGGTGCTTGTGTATTAAAGGCGGATACACACTAGGCAAAAGCTAATACAAAGAATTATGCAACATCAGACCCCTTTGGAATTTATATATTTATTAAAATATAAATACCGGTTTATTTTTATTGCAACAAATTCAGCGCACCGCTATTCCTAAAATTTTCAAATATCATAACTTTATTTTTATTAAAATTTTCGAACTGCCTCGGGTTACGCAAACCGCACAAAGAATTATTGAAAAAATTTTTACATAGTGGTTAAAAAAATACGCTCGATAATGGTAGGCAATTTTGAGTCTTTAAATGTCTATTTTATAACACATATGTAGTTTCTAAAATTTGACATTTCTACATATTTATTAAAAATTTCACAACCGCCTTATATTTTATAAACGGCTGAAGAAATAAAGAAAAAAATACTGCAGAGTAATTTATTATTTACTTGTTAATGAAGTATTGATTTCCAAATAACAGATTGTGTGAAATTAAATAAAGCGGCATTGGTCTTAGTTAAGAGGCAATAAAGAAATTGTCAACGAAATAAATATTTAATACTATTAACTATCTAATCAAATGTTCAAAATGTTTGCCATTATTGGCTAAGCAATTACCTAATGAGCCATAAAACGTATTTAAGATATTAATTACCATCTGTGACGTTATTAAAAGGGCTACGTGACATATTTAATTAAAAATATATATATATATATAAATTAGGCGGTTGCTTTACATAAATTCGATATTTAAATATCCCCACCGGAAAAAGTCTAAAGGTGTTAAGTCGGTGAATGGGGCTGGCCACTCCATGCTTCTGTTTCGTGCAATTTACCGGGTTGAAAATGTTATTTTTTTATTCCCACATTTAATTAATACCGGTTCAATTGCTTTTGAATAAATAATTGTTGACATATTTTAAATATTAATATCTGATATTTTAAAATTTTAGTAATAGCGATTTGGTTAATGCATTGAAACAAAAATAAACTAGACTTTGTATTTGAAAAAATAAAGTTGCCTACTGTATCTTAATGAGTGTACACTTGACAACATTGTAGATATAATCATTAATTGGGCGTATCTTATGACCGTACGTTTATGTACTGCAATTACTATTTTTTATATTATACTGAAAATACCCATTTAACGTACGCCTGTAACTAAAACAGTCTGGCGAAATTTATTTACACCAACAATTGTGCCATATTTATTTTTATTTAAAACAATAAAGAAATTTAAATATTTTTGTAAAAATAATGCTTTCTCTATTACAAAATATTTTTTAGATTGCTTGCCACGCTAGTTGGAACTACAGAACCCAGGGTCACCAACCTGTGACCTGTGACCTGTAATTTAGTGACAAGGCAAAAGACGTTTTTAAAACAAACCTTTAAATTAATACTAAACAGATATTAAGGCTTAAAAACTTTAAAGAATTAAAATAACTCTGATTTACCTTAAAAAAAATACCGGGCTGATAATTTTATAAATTTAAATAGAAAAATTCTCAAAAATGCCAAATTATCTATCGGCAAAATTTAAATAATATAAATATTGTACCAAGTTTAGTTTAATTTGGTTATTGTGCTCAGTTGTTATGCCATTAAAAATGTGTTAAGGATCTGTAGAATTATCCAAATAAAGAGGGTTAATTTAAATTTTGCAATTACTTTTTTATTGGGGGCAAAAACCTGATCAGAAACATACAAAATTAGAGACATCAACCATTTTTCATCAACCATGTTTGTCTCATCAAGGGACGATTCGAAAAAATATTATTTGTTTAAGAATACATAGGCCTCATAATAATGGAATGGTAAAAGTTGTTAAAATAGGCAAAGCTTTCTTTCAATTAGAATAATTTGATAACTTTTTTTTTTAATGTAAAAAGGATTGCAAAATGAATATTAAATTCGTAATATATTATACCACTCATTACTTTTAACCCCTTTTTGTGTAAAAACAACAACTAATAATAAAACAAAAGTATTTAATTAATTTTCACTAACCTGGTCTAAGTTTCTTTTTGTAAAAAAATAAGTTTTAGAATTCACTTATATTTTAAAATAAGCAAATTCGTTTTTAAAATACAATTAGCCTTTAAATTGAAACATCTATTACAAAAAGCATTTTTTTTAATTTATGTAAAATAATTTAGTTCTTTAATATTAAATTTCATGGTATAAAATTCATTAAAAAAGTCTTAGGGATATTTGCCAAAAAATCCATTAAAAAAGAGAATGGGTAAAAAGCAATTAAGAATAAATGAAACGAAAATCTAAAATGCCTGGAAAACTAAATGGTGGCTGATGTTTTAGCTTACAATAAGAAAAAATCTCGGACAAAGGAGTTATTTGATTTTGCAATGCAAATATATCAAAGTTCAAAAAGAAAGATAGCCACAAAAGAGTTTATTAAAATTTTTATACTCTTCAAATGTATTATTTCGCTAAAAATAAAAGATAAACAGAGCGTTAATAAATACAGGATGTCATGAAAATAGTTTAATACGCAGGGTGTTAATTAATTAAGTGCCGATAGTACAGGGTGTGAGTCCTCGGGTGATTTTAAGGGGAAAAGTTTTTATTAACTTATATCCTAAACCTCTTAGTTTTGGACCTACAGGGTGTTAATATTTTAAGAAAAAAGTAAGTTTTTCATCATAATTTGTTATTATTCTTGGATATTTTTATGAAATTTTGTACACATCTTTTCATCATTAATTAGCATTTTTTGACGTAAAAATTTTTTTTTAATTTTCACCAGTGACGTCCGTACGGCGGTTGAACTGACAATTTTTGAAGAAAAAAATGGTAAGTCACCGATTTTTTCAAAGACTAAAACTATTTTTGAAGTCTCCATTAATTTTGGAGAAAATTTGTTTACTAGACTTTCTTTCGTACGACGTACCGTTTTCGCGTAAAAAAATAATAACCAAAAATGTTTTTCTTCGGTTCATTACGACTGTTTTTGGTTTTTTGTTAAAATTTAGTTGGCACCCACTATAAGTGGAAACATTTTTTTTTGGACAAAAATTAAACTGTACGCCTCTGATTTTTTTCAATCTTGTTTTAAGAATCAAGATTTATTTAGTAATAATTTAAAATCTTAAATTTTAATCGAAATGCCAAGGGAATAAGAATCCAAATTGTTAACAGTAGTTGTTGGAAGTGTCCACCTCCATGTATGCAAGCAGCTACTCTTCTTCGCATAGACCAACGCACTTTTTTAAAGATTCCTGGGGTGTTTCTTATGGTTTGGTAGCACACGATTATAAGATTTCGTAACTCTTCTTTGGTTTAAATGGGCAGTGCGTACACTAAAGAATCCAAATTATTTACAGTAGTTGTTGGAAATGTCCACCCCTATGTTTGCAAGCAACAGCTCTTCTTCGCATAGACTGACACACTTTTTCAAAGATTCCTGGGGTGTTTCTTATGGTTTGGTAGCACACGATTATACGATTTCGTAACTCTTCTTTGGTTTAAATGGGCAGTGCGTACACTAAAGAATCCAAATTATTTACAGTAGTTGTTGGAAATGTCCACCCCTATGTATGAAAGCAACAACTCTTCTTCGCATAGACTGACGCACTTTTTCAAAGATTCCGGGGGTGTTTCTTATGGTTTGGCAGTACACGATTATACGATTTCGTAACTCTTCTTTGGTTTGAATAGGCAGTGCGTACACTAAAGAATCCAAATTATTTACAGTAGTTGTTGGAAATGTCCACCCCTATGTATGCAAGCAACAACTCTTCTTCGCATAGACCGACGCACTTTTTCAAAGATTCCTGGGGTGTTTCTTATGGTTTAGCAGCACACGATTATACGATTTCGTAACTCTTCTTTGGTTTGAATGGGCAGTGCGTACACTAAAAAATCCAAATTATTTACAGTAGTTGTTGGAAATGTCCACCCCCATGTATGAAAGCAGCTACTCTTCTTCGCATAGACTTGACTGCACTTTTTCGTAACTCTTTTTCGGTTTGAATGGGCAGTGCGTACACTTAGCTTCTCATATGCCCCCAGAAAAAGTAGTCTAAACTATTAAAGTCGGGAGATCTCGGCGACCCGATCCCCCGCGACCTATCCACCGATTTCAATGGGTTTGATTTAAAAATTTACGCACTCGTAAGCTAAAATGTGGAGGCGCACCATCGTGCATTAGCCACATCTGGTTTCTTAATAAAAGAGGAAGGTCTTCAAGCACTGGCGTCTTCTTCAAGAAAGTGTAAATATAATTGTCCATCAAGTCTTCTTGGGAGGAAAAATGGGCCTATCAAATAACCATCAATAATGCCAGCCCAAACATTTAATTAGAACTGTTCTTGATAATTTAATTCAACAATTGCGTAAGGGTTTTTATCCGCCCATAAATCATTATTTTGGAAATTTTATTGAGTTTCGAAGAAATTAGCTTTATCCGTAAAAAAAATGTGCTGTCAAATAAAGAATTTTCCAGCTGCTTTTGTAAAAAACTCACATATATTAATGCGCAACGGGAAATCTTGAGGTAATATTGCCTGGATTCTTTGAATGTGATATGGGTATAACAAATTTTTAATCAGAATTTTCCAAACAAGTAGATACGTGTGAAACATTTAATATTGTCGCGATTTTCCTCGTGCTAGTTTCGGGATTCTCTTCTATGAATCCTAAAAAATGTTCTCGGATCGGGTATTACGCGATTTGGATACCACTCTTGGTATAGCCGCCTGTCATCGTATGTATTTTCGTCTGCAAGCCCATAAGTAAAATGCATGTCAGCTAATTCACTGTTTAAAAAATATAATATTTTTATTAGATTATGCCACTT
Organism: Listronotus oregonensis; assembly: GCA_019359885.1. Lineage (NCBI taxonomy): Eukaryota > Metazoa > Arthropoda > Insecta > Coleoptera > Curculionidae > Listronotus > Listronotus oregonensis. The sequence continues at coordinate 15,090 of JAHBCN010013302.1, read as the reverse complement.
ACTCTAATAATAATTATTTAATAATGTAACATTTATTGTCTATGTAAAAAGAAACATCAAAAATTATGACGCTTCTCCATTACCCAGCCTACCAACTATTTTTATTTTATTGGCTTTAGGAGGGCACCTACGACAACTTTAAACAATGTGTACCTGTGTGCAAAACTAGTAATAATTTATATTAGCCCTTTATCTATTACGTTGCTTTAAAATTTGTAGGTTTTGTATCGTAGTAATAATCGCACCCGCAATTTCTTAAATAACTTTTATAAATTATTATATAATTTAAAATGTTTTACCAACTGCTGCATAAAATCTTTAATGGAAACCCTCTTAAACAAATTTTATTTAATAAAGGGATTTTTCTAGCAATTGTTTTAAATTTTAGGTTTGTCCAAAACGTAATAGAAAGTCGTTCTAAGAAATAAAATACCCTTTTAAAAATGTAATGAATTATTATTAGGTATCCATTTTTGAGTCTAATAATATATTTGTTATTGTTAATATTTTGTAATACTTAAACATTACCTAAATTACACTACAACAAAATTTCAATTAAGTTTCTCAAATTCTAAGTTTTTTTTTTAAATGCTTAAAACAACTGAACGTCCTTTAACACTCCTAACAGTATGGTGGTGGACACAATCTCCCTTATTTTGTGTGTGCCCGACAACAAGAAACTTGTGAGTTATTGGTTTAACTTTTCCGACAGTGTTTATTTAACTCACTATTTATTCACCTTTTAAGTTATTTATTATACAGGTTTTTAAAGATTTCCCCAACAGTGTATTCGAATTAGGTACCTTTTTAAAGACATTAAAAAAGTTCGTTTTATATGTATTTTCGTTAAGAGATTATTAAAATTAAACACTAAAAATTAATTAAAATCTAAGGTTTAACTACGATGTTGAAGTGGGGGAGAGAAGGAAAGAGAAAGAGAGACAGAGAGAATTACCAAAGCTCTATTAAAACTACGGTTAGATCTAAACTGATTCAGCAGCGATCGTATTGGAAAACCGTAAATACGGGAAAATTTAAACGTGCTTTTAAAATCTCGCAAAAGGTCTAGAACCGATTTATTAAAAAATTATGGAAACTTGCTGAATTTTTTTTTAAAATTAACGAGGCAGAACGATAATGAAAATAAAAGCATTTAAAACTTCAAATTATTCTCTACTTTTAAACTAATTAGTACAGTTGGAAATAAGCATCCGATTTTTATTTGAGTTTTTTTAATTTTAGTTGTAAGAAATTTAATAAACATACACAATTAAGGAGATACATTTTTTCTCAGTTTAGTAGATTTTTAATTTTATGCTACGGACCAAACTTAAGATGCAAGACAGAAAAAGAATATTTAACATAAATTTTAGGTGTTCCCTTAGATAGAAAGCCTAGACAAAGCTAACTTTCGTCAAAACAAAATTTTATTTCTAGTAAAAAAAAAGAATAAAACTTTTATAAGTAGAAAACAAAAATTATTTTCTTAATATTGTTTATACAGGGTTTTTATTAAGTATGTACCTTAAATTTAACAAACGATAAAAAGTTCATATAAACATGGGACCGCAAATTCTTAGTTCTCAAGATACAGCGTGTTAAAATTTAAAAAAATATTGGTTTTTTGTAAATATCTTAAATTTCCCTTAACTAATTTTGTTGTTATTAAAAGGTGATATTTAAAACATGAAGAAGCTAATTTAGCCATAACTCTATTAAAAGCCCAGTGGCGTTCCGAACTGGATCTGAACGATTATTTGCGACGAAAAAAATCGACGCCACTGACTTTGGTGCAGTTTGTGCAACTTTTTTGTATCTTGATTTTTTTTTGTATCTTGTTAAGTTTTTGAATAAAAAATAAATTCCACCTAATTGCATATCCCTGGACCACACAAGAAATATGGGAAATTATTTTTTTTATATATAGTGTTTTATTAACGATTATGTAACAAAAACAACAAATACTTAATAAAATTACATTACATACTAATGATGAATTTTACTGAACTGATGAATAGTAAATAATAATTAAGGATTGGATTAGAAAATTATTCAGAAGGCAATCACCATTTTTAATGGTATATTTCTTCTACCATCTCATACAACATATAAAAGACCCCGAATTTTCTAAGTGGAATAAATAGTAATATAATATATGTACCGTGCGATCTGTTATAAGTGGATGTTTTGGCCTTTTCTTTTACCATTAAACCAAAAATTTATTCAATGAAATAGCCTAAAGTTTTTTGTGACCTGAAAAAAAATGTAGATATGTACACGTGTAGAAAATAGGGAAAAATTGAAACGGCTTGGTATTAATCCTTTTTATTGTAAAAAAAAGTTATTAAAAATAACCAAAAATATATTTCCAATTTTAGTAAGATTTGCCCTTACCATAATGTAATTTAAACTTTAGGTTTAAAAGTTTTTAAATATTAGGGACATGCCTAGATTGTCTGGTTAAAGGTAAAATATACAGATAATATACGCGCTGTTTAAAAAAAATATATTTTTAACAATTTAGTATTTTAAAACACCCCATATAATTAATCACAATTTTTTATATTTTCCTTATAATAATATAAAACAAGGCACTTGCGACACAAACACCAAATAAGCGCTTTCAGAACCCTGTTTATTTAAAAATCTTAAATTAACAAAAAACTTTTAAATTACTTGTTAAGGAACATGATAATAAAATAAAGATATTGCGTTATTTAAATATCCATACTATCAAGCATTTACTTATTGCTGAGAAATTTCTTCTACCGCTCATTTTTTTGCCGTTTTTCGGGTTACGTTTACAGAGAAATAGCTTTTAAGCTTTTTCTAATAATAGATAAAACCAGTGTTAAGAAAAATGTACCAAAATGTAATGTGTTTATAAGTAATTGTTTGCAGTTTATTAGTATTCCAGTATTTTTGGAAAAAGGTGTATTGGGCAAAAATACAGTGGAAGATTGATCATATAACTTTTAATCAGTGGTTTTAACAAAAAAAAAATATTTTTTTTAATTAAATTTGGTCTTAAGATAAGAGTTTTTACAATGTGTTTTACTAATAAAAAAAAACAAAACAATGATTTTTAGAAAACAAATTATATAACCTTATAAATGTATTAATTGCTTTCACCCAATACATAAAAATGTTTTTTATTTACTTGCAATATATGGACCCCAAAATAATTTTGCCTCTTGGATACAAATCTGTTGTTAGTTTTGCTCCATCACTTTTAGGTCTTTAGTAAATTGCTGAAAATATTCCGAAAAATAAAGAATTTCAAGAAGTCACTTGATCTACAAATGCGACATTTGGTTTCTCACGTATTTTTGCCTTAGGAATACAAATTTACCATAATTTTTATTGCATTACTATTTACTCTTCAAAAAAGTTCTGAAGATTCTCGAAAAGACAAATAATTTCAAGAAATGACAGGAACTGCAATTACGACACGTGCACTTCGAAGACCAAAGGACGATAGATTAAAACTGACAACAGGATATTGTTGAGAGATTAAAATTACTTTGGAAATCATATACAATAATATAAGAACAAAAAAGAATTTTCTTATTAGCGGGGGAAATTATCTTGCACATGCATATTGCAAAAATTAGGGGGTAGCTAACTCTTTATTTAAGGGATGTACAGCTTCTAGACTAATATATTTTGTTTTTTGTACAACTTTATAATTGGACAAAAGTTTTAAGCCCTTATGGGCTACAGTCTTTTATTTTTAGTCAAAACTAAAGGTATTAGAAAGACATGCTAAAACATCTTTTTTTAAGCGAAAAAATATGTAAAAAAATATTCCATTACGAATCACATCCTTTATAAACTCTATTTTTAAATTTTAACTAGTTTAAAGAAAAATTTAAAATTAACCATATTTTATGTGGTGGAATTTTGCTAAATATAAAAACATGTTAATTAAAGAAAATAAACTATCCATTTTTTAAATTAATGTTTTATTAAATTATACTATAATGGTGTAGGTTAAATATTTTTTAGTATGTTTTTATCGTTCAGATTAATTGCCGGTGTCGGGATAGAATAAAATGTTAAGTTTGGGAAACAATAGTTTTATTTAAGTACCCAATACATTACAATTAAGGAAACATCTTGCAATAGTGAACAATAATATTGTGATAATGGGCAAAAACGATAATAGTGACGCGGGTGCATTTTGACCCTAACGTAAATAAATGGGAAGTGTATAAAAAACAATTACTTCAGTTTTTTGTAATAAATAAAATAAAAGATGATGATTTAAAACGAGCTCGTCTATTAAATAATTTAACTGAATACGCTTAATTGTTTTAACTGATTTGTTTCCCGACGATCCCGATAAAACCACATATTCATAATAGAAAAATTGGATGGTCATTTTGGCAAAAAGAAAAGTATCTGGAGTGAAAGACTGATTTTTTATAAGTCCAATATAACGAGGAATCTGTAGCGAATGGGCGGTACGGGTGCAAGACATCTGGCCGCGGATTGCAAGTTTGGCAATTTTTTAAGTGATGCTATGCGAGATAAATTCAAATTATATCTCACATCTATAGAGCCAACGCTCCTCAGATATTTGTTTGTGCAAAATAGAGATCAGCCACTGTATTTACAACGGACAAACAGTAGAAGTAAAAATATTTCCTTATCAAGAGAAAAATCCTAGTAAAAGCAATTTTCTAGCAGGGAGGCAGTACCAGAATACTTGTTTGGTTTTGCGGAAAAATGGGACATCCTCTAGAAATTTGCCGATATCGTAACTATAAGTATGTCACGTTTGTGGCGTTAATGGACATTTATCGAGCATATGCAAAAACTCTCGCAACGATTTTAAAAAAAGATCATACTTTTCTCCAAGTCGATAGTCAAAATAATGATAAAAAATGAAAATAAAAATCAAAGCGATAATTTTTTGCATGTGTTCAAAGTCGATACAGCTCATAAAAATTTACACTGTGATTAGAAATTAAATATTGAGGTAGAGAAGGAATAAAATTCGATTTTGAATTAGATAGTGGTAGCGCTGTTACAGCTATATCAGATGATTTTTATTATAGATATTTTTCACGTATACCTTTAAATCCTCCAAGTATGCCTCATTAATTAGTTACTCAGGTGAAAAAATAAACCCTACAGGGGTGGTTCCCTTAGATTTTACACATACAATAAAAAATATGTAGGCTTGAAGCTTTTGTAGTAAAAAATGGTGGCCCACCACTTCTGGGATAATGATTTTATGAACGATTTTAATTTGGGAATTCCAGAAATGGAATATGTTAACGCAGAACTAGATTTTCTTTTAAACTTACAAAAAAAGATAAAGATGTCTTCTCAGAAGGGGTGGGAACGCTAACCAAAAGGTGGAAATTGAGATTAAATTAAAACCAAATGTACAAACTCTAAATTCTTCAAGCCGGAGAGCTCTTCCCGAAGCCCTAAAAGATAAAGTGGAGCAAGAATTAAAGACCGGTTAGTAGATTTACAAATTTTAACTCCTGTAGATTTTAGGTAATTGGGGTACACTCAATCGTGCCTGTTTTTAAAAGTGATTGAACTGTTCGGATATGCGGTGATTACAAAATAACTTTAAATCAAGCAATTGAGGTTGATAGATTTCCTATTCCGCGTATAGAAATATCTATTCACGCAATTACAGGGTGGTGAAACATTTTCTAAAATAGATCTTTCTCATGCTTATCAGCAAGTCTTTACTCGATGAAAATTCAAAACTGTTAACTACCATTAGTTGACATAAAGGCTTGTTTTATTATAATCGTTTGCCTTTCGGTATTTCGATTGGACCTTCTGCCTTTCAAAGAATAATTGAAAGAGTTTTATGTAAGGTATTTCAGGCGTGTTGTTTGCTTTCAAGACGATGTCTTAGTTACTGGACAGAATATGGAAGAACACACATTTAGACTAGGAATGAAGTTTTTAACAGATTGAAAACTTTGCGGCCTTAAAATTAAGAAAAACAAGTGTATGTTTTTTCAGGAACAGGTCTCGTATTTGGGTTGGCATTTTAAATAAAAACGGTCTTATGAAGTCACCTGAAAAGATAAAAGCAATTTTAAATGCTCCATCGCCAAAAGATAAACTGCAATTACAATCTTTTCTGGGTCTGATAAACGGCTATGAGAAAATTGACTCCCAACATGGCTTCTTTAGCTAACCCTCTGTATAGCCTTTTAAAAAATGACAATTCCTTTAAGTGGTCCAACTATCAGAGGCAAGTTTTAAAAAATTAAAAAGCATTATTGCTTCAGATGATATTTTGGTTCATTATAACCCTGAATTAAAGTTAAATTAACTTGTGATGCGTCACCATATGGCGTCCGGTGCGGTGCTATCACATGTATTTGAAAACGGTACTGAAAACCTTATTGTTTTCGCGTCAAGAACCTTAAACGATGCCGAAAAGAAATATAGCCAAATTGATCGTGAAGCAGTCGCTTTGGTCTTCGGCGTTACAAGGTTCAATCAGTATTTATTTGGTCGCAGATTTACTTTAGTTACCGACAGTAAACCGTTATTAGCAATTTTTGGAAATAAGAAGGGAATCCCCACAAATGGCAGCAAACAGATTGCAAAGATATGCTTGGCTTTTGTCAGGGTATACTCATGACATTGAATATATTAATTCTGAAAAAAATGTATCAGATTTCTTCTCTCGTTTTCCAATAGATTCTGCGCCTGACGAAACAAATTTAGATTTTACTTATTTGAATTTTATAAATAAACAAGATATACACATAGATATAGAAAAATTCAAACAGAAACCGCCAATGACACTGGTTTAAAGAAAATAATGCACTTTTTGGTGCATGACTGGCCAAATTCGGTAGAAAATGAGTAATATGCCTATTTTGTTCGAAGAAATGAAATAACTATTGAGAATAATGTTTTAATGTGGGGTTACAGAGTGATAGTTCCTCTTTCTTTTGCAAGCAACTATGTTAAGGAAGTTACATAATGCACACATGGGTATAGTAAAATCTAAATCACTTGTTAGAAATTATATTTGGTACTAATCGTTAAATAATGACATAGAAAAATATGCAAGTCTTGTAATGTCTGTTTGAAATTTCGGGCAACACCAGAAAGTTGTCCGTTGATTCCTTGGAAATTTCCAGAGAATGCTTGGGAAAGATTACATTTAGATTTCCTAGGACCTTTTAAACAAAAAAACGTTCTTATGCGTTACTGATGCATTTTCTAAGTGGATAGAGGTTTATACGATGAATAGCACGAATGCCTTTTTCGACCGTAGATAAGCTTTTCGCCTTATTTGGTACAGTTCTGGTATTCCTAAATATATAGTCTCGGATAACGGTCCTCCATTTATTCTCTGATGAATTTCGGAATCATTCCTAAAAAAGTTGGGGAATTAAACACAAGATTATCTCACCATTTAATCCAAGCAAGAAACGGCTGTGCGGAAAATACAGTAAAGACAGTTGGGAAACAGTTTCTGAAAAAGGTCGATTTTAATAAAGATTTTGTTGATAAGATTAAATGAGTTTTTGTTTGATCATAGAAATATAGTACACTGTAGCACTTGTTACTCACCAGCACAATTATCTTTAGGTGGTATAATGTGCAAGAACTCGTTTCACGCAAATAAATCCTTACTTCTATAATACCAGTTCATATACTTCCAAATGTTGTTTTTCAAAATGTTGAACTGAGCACATAAACGTCAAGTAAGGAATTTTCGGGGGAGAAAGAAGACCGAAACTAAGTGTAGGTCAGACAGTTATTTGTAAAGATTATCGCAACCCCAATAATGTAGTGTGGTGCAAGTGCAAAATACAGAAGAAAATTTATCCATATACCTATATAGTAAAAGTTAGTGGTACACCTCTTATTTGGAAGCGTCATATAAATCAAATTCGTGAGTGTTTAGATTTAGAATCAGACGAAGCAATACATAATTTAGCTTCAAATTTAGTAAACATAAATAGTAAAAAATCTGAAAAGATTTAAAAAAATTCCCAGCTTACCAAATTTGGTTTTAGCAATAGTGAGGCCAGTCAAAATGTAGATGTAGTTTTACACCACAGCGCACTAGGAAACCACCAGACCGTTTGGTTTTAAATTGGTAAAATAAAAAAAATAAAAAAATATATTAAAATAAAATAGTTGAATAATAAATAGGTGTAAAGGGTTTAGACCCCCAGGGAGTGTGGTGGTTTCAGAGTAAGCTTGTATATAGAATATACTTATTGGTGTGGTATTAAATATTTTTTAGTATGTTTTTAATGTTCAGATGGCTCCGGCCGGTGTCAGGATAGATAGGAATAAAATGTTAAGTTTGGGAAACAATAGTTTTATTTAAGTACCCAATACATTACAGTCCAGTAAATAATAGTTTGGTTTTATCAATCACGAGACCTTATTATAAAGTAACTTTTTGTATGTAAAGAAACTTGTCCTGATTTTAAGGAACCATTTATTTTAAAGGCCCAGATGCCACACACCAAATAAAATTTATTGACGTCCGATTTTTCTTTTAAAATAATGCTATTCGGATAAAAAAGTTTTAATAGGTTTACAAATTTAATACGACTTTAGAAAGGTTTTTAAAATGAAATAAATTAATATGTCGGTATTAGAAATAAGCAGTTATGAATGCATTGTTAATAAAAGTAACCTAATTAAAAAAGTCGTAACACTGTTTCTTTTTTAAATTACTTATATGCTTACAGATTTATTAATCTCGTCATTAAAAAAAATTTAACCGTTATCAAACGCGTTACTTTAAAATTATTTTTTAAATGTGTATAAGCTTGTTTAAATTTAAAGGAACCATTTATTTTAAAGGCCCAGATGCCACGCACCAAATAAAGTTCTCGACGTCTGATTTTTCATTTAAAGTAATGCTATTCGGATGTAAAAGTTTTAATAGGTTTACAAATTTATCATGACTTTAGGTGGGTTATTGAAAAATGAAATAAATTTACATTTTATTATTAAAAATACGAATAGCTTTAATATTTATCGTTAAAAACGGTAACCTAATTAAAAGAGTCGTGACTAATAAATTTTTAAATTAATTATAAATTACAGATTCTTTTTTGTTGTCATATACAAGTTTAAAAAATATTTAAAAAGATAATTTTTTAAAATACATTTGGCAACGCTGACCCGTCGACTCGTCAATGCGCTTTGTGTCAATTTTCCTAAGACATAAATGTGTATTTTGCAAATAAAAAAATATATTTTTTTTATATTATTTATGTTTTGGAAAAAAATATTTTGACCGAACCAAATCTAAGCAATCCCAGAACAAAGGATAGCAATTTAATAATATGAAAAGTATCTGTACTAAGAGAACTTTTTGTTGTATTGCTTTTCTTCTCCCTATTGGTAATTTATATTTACCAAATTAACCTTCTTCTTTAAGTCTTGATTTTGTAATTTTAAAAATAAATACCATAAACATCAAGACTTGAAATTAAGGGTTTATTAGGTATGTGAATAATTGCCCGTATATATATATATATATATATATATATATATATATATATATATATATATATATATATATATATATATATATATATATATATATATATATATATATATATATATATATATATATATATATATATATATATATATATATATATATATATATATATATATATATATATATATATATATATATATATATATATAAAGAGAGGAAGGGTAGTCGTGACGACTAGTTAAAGAAAAAATCTGAAACCAGAGCAGTGGGGGAAATGCAGTCAATTGAAAGGCCACTTTAAGTAATTAACTCTTTATTGAAAAAGTCGAGCTTTCGGAAAAAACTTTTTCCCCATCATCAGGACTTGTTAGTGAAACCAACAAAAATAATTCTCCTTTATACAAAGTTCTTACCATATGTGAGTTGAAATCATGAAACATAAATACCAATGAAGAACAAAAACTTCATTCACATTCCTCCTTAAACTGCATTGACTTTAACTTTAGTTTTTTAGCACGATCGTTGCCACCATGTTACTAACAAGACTTTTACGGAGTGAAAGAAATATAACAAAAAGCAAAAAGAATTTATAGTTAAAAAAAACTTACAAAAACAAGTACGGTTTTAAAACTTAACGACCAATAAGCGTTGTCAGTTGAACAAGACATTTTCTTGTTCGACTCGACTTTTTCAATAAAGAGTTAATTACTGAAAGGGCCTTTCAATTGACTGCATTTCCACTACTCTGATTTCAGATTTTTTCTAATATGATATATATATATATATATATATATATATATATATATATATATATATATATATATATATATCTGTAGTTTTACAGAAAATGGCGCGGTTAAAGATGAACTTTTATGTTTTATAGGAAAACAAATAAATTATATAAAAATTTATTAGGTTCAATTTAATTTTTTCTGAAGAATCTATCTGTGGAGGTCATAATAAAACTACTTTCGACTTAACCGGAAGTGCTGCAAAAATTTACTTTTCTAATATTGTTACTTCAAAAATGTTAATGCAACACCCTATATATTTTTTAAAATTTGGATTCTACGTGTTATTTCTGATATTAAATCTGTATAATATCCAATACCTATCTTTGTTAGTTTTTGAGAAAATGGCGATTGAAGATATCCCAACGACCGCAGATTATGCAGTTATAGGGGAAAACAAATTAAATGTTAGTAAATTAACAAGCCTAAAATAATTCAGGCTGTTTCTTTGGAGGAGTTTTGTTATTTTTATATTACTTTTTTATTTAAGTAGTTATATTGTGACCTCCGCAAAAAAGTTTTTAAAAGAAATTAAATTAAAAATATTTATTTTTATCATTTATTTGAACTCCATAATATGCGGTCGTTTGGACATCTTCAATCGCCATTTTGTCAAAAACTAACAAAGATAGGTATAGGATATAATACAGATTTTATATCAGGAATGACCCGTAGAATCAAAATTTTAAAAAGTATACGGGGTGTTGCATTAAAAGTTTTGAAGTAACATTAATAGAAAAGTCAATTTTCGCAGCACTTCCGGTAGAGCCGGAAGTAGTTTTATTATGACCTCCATAGATAGAGTCTTCAGGAAGAATTACATTAAACATAATACATTTTTAAAACATTCATTTGTTTTCCCATAGAGCTGCATAATATGCGGTAGTTTGGACATCTTTAATCGCCATTTTCTCAAAAACTAGCAGAGATAGGTATGGGACATAATATACATTTATATACAGAAATGATCCATAGAATCCAAATTTTAAAAAATATATAGGGTATTCCATTAAAAAAATCAAAGTTGATGTCGTTTCCGGTTAAACCGGAAGTGACAGAGACATGTTATAATATTCAAAATCGGCATCTTATGATATAATAAGTCGTCCCAAAATTTGAAAGCCATAGGTTTTTATTCAAGAAAATCAAAGGGCTGGGAAGTGATTTCGTTGTCACCCGGTATATATATACAGGGTAAGTCTGTGAAGTGAGACCCCCCCGTTTATCGCTTTAAATATTCAAACTGGGAAAAAATGTTTTATACAAAAAAAATTTGGTTGTTGCTGCTCTATACTTTGCGAACAACGTTATGTATACAGGGTGTCTCAAAAAGTCCGTACAAGAAGAAAGGTAATTTTTTTAAGTGACTTTCTATATTTTTTGTTAAATTTTTGTTTTCTGCATAAAATTCTAGATATTTTTTAATAAGCATATCATATCTTTATATTCAATATATATATATATATATATATATATATATATATATATATATATATATATATATATATATATATATATATATATATATATATATATATATATATATATATATATATATATATATATATATATATATATATATATATATATATATATATATATATATATATATATATATATTTTCGTATTAATATGCCTTACTGGTTGCATTGGAATTAGTCTGTTAGATGGCGCTAGAGTCATTCAAATCTCTCCTTACTTCAGGATTGTTTTAAGGACTTGAAAAGACTTCGTCAGTCGTGTCTTGACTTACAGCGGATGTGACCGTCCCCAACAATGATTAAACATGTAGCCGACTAAGCCACACCCGAGGAGTCCATTTTTAGGAAACCCCGTAATTTTAATGCGATTTGCAAAAAGCCTACCTCTAACTACGTAATTATTTTTTTTTCAATTGGGAGCCATACGCGCAAGAAACTATTTTCTTAATTAAATTATATATATATATATATATATATATATATATATATATATATATATATATATATATATATATATATATATATATATATATATATATATATATATATATATATATATATATATATATATATATTTATATATATATATATATATATATATATATATATATATATATATATATATATATATATATATATATATATATATATATATATGTATGTATTTATAGTTTAATAATTGCTTATATCCCTAAAACTAAATTTAAAGAAAAAAATTTACTGCATAGTGAAAGTCAGCATTACAGCAGCAGTTAGCAAAACTTTCCCCATTTAACATGTCTCTAACTTGTATACTAAGCGAGAGCAATACATGCATCGAATTTGGGACCCACTATACTGTGCACATTTTCTTTTTAGTAACATTTAATTTCACTTACATAAATAATATTAGTTATAAGAAAAAATATATTTTTATAAATTTATATGTCAAATAACGTTAAATTATATATTTAAAAAAAATTTCTTAAGTTTATGTTAAGCAAATGTTTATTAAATATTTTTTATAGTTTAAAGCTTGTTAAGTATAAAACTTAAACATATTTACGAGACATGAATGGTAATTGTTACCCACTTTGTTATACTTGATTTCTGCAATTAATTGCAATGTAATTATCATAAGCAACCAACCAAGTTGATATGTAATACTATAACATAATTGATATATTTACAAACATTGCGATAGACTAATAATTGAATCTAATTAACCCTATAGTCAATTGTTATCTGGAGCGGTTGCCAATAATGTCTACACGCCAAAGGTGACATTCCTGCAGTTATGGGATATAATATTGTCAGGTGGCGAGGGGTATTACACTAATTAAGCTCAATCTTGCGTTACAAATTAAATTACTGTCTTCTAATAAATAGGGACCGTGTTAGTGTACATAAATATTGAATGATTTAATTTAAGGGTAAAAAAAAGAAGAAAAGTTTTTATAAAAAAATATTTTTTTAGAAAGAATTGCGTGTCTATAAATAATTATATTTTGGGAAGTATATATAATTAGATGTCACCTTTATATGCTTTAATCCTTTAAGATTAAAAAGAGTTTACAGAGACAAATAATGTTATTAATGTTTAATAGCCTTTATATGTTAGATGCAATTGGTTTGTCCTTAAAGTTTTAATGTTAGATTGTATACGTAACTGTTAAAGACCGAATTTAATGAATGTCAAAATTCGCCAGTAAATGTCAAATAAAGAAATACTGCATGAACACTAGCCTAAACTCTCCACTTTGCTGCGTTCTGGTTAGCAAGAACCAGAATTAATGAACCTAACAAAAATTATTAATTTTAACCAGAACGCACCAAAGTTGTTGGTTTTGGTTGGATATCGTTCAATTTGGTCTTTTACGTTAACATATATACCATATATTGCATTTCTAACAAAAAGGTATAGACATATTCTGTATTGTTATGGGAGATTTATTTATTACAAAATAGTATCTAGTTTACCCGCCAAATAATTATAATAATAATGGTAATTATACAAAAATAAACAACGACCTAACTAAATCTGTTAACATGCAGATATCTTACATTTTAACCAAACTTAAATAATATTTTACAGGCACAAAAAGATTTAGACTGACACCAAATAAAGTCTGAAAAACTAAGTTTTTCGAGTTTTCAATTTCCCTTTGAGATGTCCTCTACTTCAATAAACTCCTAGCCTTTCATCGACTAAAACGTATCATCTATGTTAACGAGCGGATGTCACAAGCATTCAGTTTACTAATACTGAGGCAAGGCTGTCCTCTGCTGCTTCTTTTACTGGGGTGTAAAATCATTTTTTTATTTAAAATTTTAGGAAACAAAGTAAATATTTTAAACTACTGCACCAGGCATTCAAAATAAAATAAAGTTTGCTTTTTTTAATATAATTAAATATATTGTCTTTTATTATTGTTTATATTAATAAAAAACCACATTTTTACGAAGTTCAAAAAATACATAAACCAAATATACCATTGCGTCCTCTAGTTAGCTCTAATAACTCACAAAAACATCAACTAGCAAAGTTTTTACTTTTTGCCATTCGACTCCTTGTGGTTAACCATACCGGTTTATTTTACTCTAGAAAAAAAAACAAAAGTCTAATCTTGTTTTTTTGATATTCTTATATAAAAAAACATAATTTTAAAACCTAAATTAACAGAAAGCATATGTCTGCGTCAAATATCGAAATCCGTCATTCTTTGAAATGACTAGTCACTACATATATTGTTGGCAAAAAAAAACGTGATAGCCCCATGTGACTGACATTCACTCTAATGTCTGGCAAACAATAAATTGAAATGGTGATTATAGTGTTGTCCCAAAATGGATTCCGGCATTAGAGGAAATAACTGAATAGTTAGTCAAACACTGTAATAATAAGGTTGTTACGCTAATTTCCGGCAATACAGGTACTGACTAATTATTATAGGAATTAACGGTTTTCGTCGTTTGACGCCGATACCTACATATTCGAATAGGTATCGGAAAATGTTAGATCTAATTATCCGGTAACGGTTAAAAAAATAGTTGTATAAAGACACAGAAATTATTTTTTCTGATAAAAAAATACTTTTTAAAAGATATCCTTATTCAGTTTATCTTAAAACCAGTTGTTTTTTTTTTAAATTTAAACAAACCAATTTAAAACAAGGGCAAAATAGACCTAATCTATTTTGCCCTATATGCCTGTGGTCCAGAAGCCAGTGACAGATTTACATGACCAAGCTTCTTTTAAGCGATAATTAATGAAATATATCAGAGAGTTGTATCATAAAGTTTCGTAAACGTCAGCTGCGGTTCCGTTAGGGCAATAAGTGGCGACAGCCTTTTTGATAAT